>PVJL010003087.1:0-169371 GCA_004026885.1 Lyroderma lyra
CTGTGGGAAGGGAGGTCTTGGACAATGTGAGCAACAACTGGGAGCTGTTGAGCATTTTAGAGTCACAGACGTGAAGGAAACGGTAACCTCAGAGATGGGGAGCATACACAGGCGCCGCAGCCCCGTGCTGCCTTGGGGTCTGAGTTGCGATGAGGCCCTGTAATTCCTGTAACCAGGGGGTTCTCCCACCCTGCAGGCTATGGTGGAACAAACCGAAGCAAACCCGAGGCCTCAGCATGTTCTGTGTTTAATCCAGGCCTTTAAGTCTGAAAGTACTTTAAAAATACCCAGCCGCAGGGAAAGGGCTATCTACACATACCCGCCCACTCTAGGATCCTACAGATGAGGCACTAGACATGACAGTAAGGCCAATTTTGACCATCTACACTCATTGGGGTGAATCCTACAGCCCCAGCAGTCGGGTTTTGTTGGCTTGGAGAAAGGTATTGTCTACCTGGGAGGAAGGTAACTTTTGAATAACTTGGTGCCAGAATCTGAACTTCTACCATTCAGCTCAGAGCCCTCCTCTGAGTGGCTAGTGATTTATTCCTTCTCTCAGCATACAAATGTCACCACTGACTGTGAAACTGGAACAAATAACATCAATATGTCCTGCTTGTGAGACCTGCTGGTATTGTTTTTGATCTGCTTCTGAACCACCTTGTTGACCTGTTTGAACTGCGTCTAAATCACACAGGTTGACCTATTCAAACTGTGTTAATGTCCGTAAAGATGGGGGACTGTGTACTCTCACGGTCCTCAGGACAGCCCCTGTCACCTAATGATCGAACCTCAACAACGTCTGTGCAATTTGATCAAATCACACCATTGTAGGATGAAAACAAAAGAAAGTAGGAAAAGTGGCGTAACTTTATGCTCCAGCCACACTGAGCAATGTGCCTTTCCCAGAACCCCACTGGGCCTTTGCACATACAGACGGCTGGCACAGGCCTGGTACAGGGAGGGCTTTGATGAGTTAACAAAAACAAGCCCGAGAATTTCCTGCTTGGGATTAGTCAACAAACACAGATCCTTCCATTAAACATTTTGGGACCCCAATGAGTGTAGATGATCAAAATTGGCCTTACTGTCATGTCTAGTGCCTCATCTGGGATGGTCAGGTATGTGGGGGCCGGCTGCTTCCCCCTCCCCGTGGCTATTTAACAGTCTAGATGTTTTCTATGTGGCAGGTGACTTTTCAGAAAAGGCAAAAGTAGAAGCTGCTAGGCTTGTTAAGGACACAGTGTCACTTTAGCCACATTCTGTTAGTCAAACCCAGTCACAAGGCCAGCTCAGATTCAACAGGAAGGGAACTAGAGTTCACCTGTTGTTGGGAGCAGCAGTGTACGCACGCACACAGCGATAGGAGAGGGTTTTGCTGCCTTCTTTGCCCCTATCTACCGTGGCTCCCTTGCTTTCAGTTTTGCTGTCTCTATACACAAATTTTAATACATGTATGATTCAGCTCATGTTACTGATTTAACCTTTCCAACAAAATGGAACATGCTTCCACGTTATGATGGGAAAACGGAGGCTTAGAGAGATCAAATGATTTGTCCACTATCACAGCCGAGCTGAGAGTCAAGTGCATCTAGAGTTTTGGAGTAACATCTTACATTATGCCTTCACCCAACTCCACCTTCCCACAAAGTGAGGACCAGCTACTGGACCCCAGAATCCAGTAACTACCAAACCATTTCCGACTTAGGTTCCATGAAGCACTGGGAATATGTTATGTAACATTAAAGCAAAATGGACAACTCTATGGATTATTATTTTAATTATTTTAGTAATCAAAGGATCTCTGTAACAGGCTTTCTAATCTCATAAGAGGTATTCATTTAAGCATGCAATACGTTTTATTTGAAGAATTTTGACTAGCCAAAGATGATGTCAATGATGCTCTTTCTTCAAACGTAGTTGGACAAATAATCATTTACTTTCCAATCCATTGACTTTTCATTTATTTTGCTTTGCAAGGGATAAAGTTGGTAGCTTCTGGAGAGAAAATAAACACTCATAGAAAAAGCTGTTTCAGTAAATATAACACCCCTCCCGTGTATTGCATGATTAAAGATAAACAATATCCAAGGTCAACTATACATTTGTCACCCAGCAGGTAAAAAAATGTCACAGACTGACCGCAGAAGGATTTGTCTCCATGGAAATTCAGTTTGAATCAGAACAGTTGATTCTGTGATGCTGCAGGACACCTCAGTTCCAAGCGGGTAGATGCTGGTGGTTAATCAATTAGGAAATCTATCTGCCCTTGAGGACTGCTTTTAGTGAACATTGAGACTTGGCTGCCTTTTCATCACCTCTTCAATAACCGCTTACCTCAGTCTCCAAAAAAGAAAATTCTGACATCTTAATTTTAATGTGGGCATTTGATCCAGCGCTTGAGATAAATATAACCCTGTGTAGTACGGGGAAGGTTTAATGGGAAATGGTTGGCATTCTTTCTTGGTAAAGGCACGGGGAAAGGAGAGGGAGGGAGGGAGGGAGAGAGAGAGAGAGAGAGAGAGAAAGGCAAACAGCAGTGAGGAAGACAAAAGCAGAGACAAGCGAGGCTCCGGCAGCCTGGAGGCAAGGCTGCTGAGAACTTGACACTTTTCAGATTGCAGCCAGCATGGTTATCCTGAATCCAACGACTCTGGGAGTTTATCTTCAGCTTTTCTTCTGCTTTATTGTGTCTCAGCCTACTTTCATCAACAGTGTCCTCCCGATTTCAGCAGGTAAATAATGACCACAGCTTTCCTCTCTTCCATCTGTTGGGCGAGGAAGGAAGATTGTTTTGCAACATGTCCTGGTATTTTTCCCATGCTACCCTTGGTGGAGGGAGGCTGGAAGGGAGACGACCACCTCAGCATTGTTGTCACCCGAGCTAGTCTTGGAGGCCCCTTCTGTCCCTGTTCCAAATGGCCCCCACCTGGCTGCTCAAAGCCAGAGACCCTTTACTAAAGGTCTCTCCCCTCCCCACTTCTCATTTGCTGCATGATTCCTTTTGGTTGGGAACCTGGGGGGAGCTTAGAGAAGAGATGGAGTGCAGTGCAAGTGAGAGACAAGGAAGTCCCCAAGGTTTCTATGAATATGCCCCTGATGCCTTCTGAAGGGGGCTTGACTCAAGGGGATGTTGTGGATGAGCCTGCCTGTGCCCCAGTGTGGGCGGTGGCAGCTGTCTGCCAGGGCCACCCCACCGAGTCCTGTTGATGCTCTGGGGGTCTTAGGGGTCCCTGTGCAGCCTTGGGACGAGCTCCTCCATTTCTCCAGCCCCATCTGCTTTCCTGCTGTGCTTGTCCGTGGGGCGGGACGTCTCTTCAGCCTCGGGTGAGGAAGCTGGGGCCTTGGGTAAAGGGGGCTCCAGGGTGACGGCCAGGCCTGGAGCTGGGTGTCTGCCAGGTTCAGCACTGGGAGGTGAAGGGAAGGGGCTGCTTCTGCCAGCCTGGCAGTCTTTCCCGAGGGCACCAGCCCGTTGCCCTTGCCCCGTCCGACCCGGAGCGGGGGGAATATCGGGTTTCCCCGCCAGCCCACGGAAACCCGTCTGAGGACCCGCAAATGCGTCCGCGGACTTGCTGCCTGTGCCCTCCCGGCCCCCTCAGCTCACCTCAGTCACCCCTGGCTCCTGCACGTACACATGAATCCCATGAGTACGTTAACCGAGGTCTTTAGACATTTGGTAGAACATTGGGGTACAGCTGAGGGCGTCACTAAAGGTGACAGCTCAACAGAGCAAAAATTACCTATTTTCTCCTGTAGCGTCACCTGGCTTTGTCCCCCTCATTTAGTCGCCAGGGTTTCCTGATAGCACAGTTCAGAAATAACCTTATATCCGGAAATGGGACCTGCCCCTTGACACAGGAGAACTTTAACCCTCTGAAAATATTTTCCAACACTTTGCTGTGAAACATGCTACCTTCGGGAGCTTGTAGATTCCTGCTCTTCTGAAGGACACAAGCCCTGTGCACACAGAGACAAGGGCCACTGGGAAGATGTTTTCTTTCTACCCACCCTACCTGCCCACTGCGTGCCTGGCTCTGTACCAAATGCTACAGGGGACGCAGGGACAAGTAGGATGCTGCCTCTGCTCTGGGGGACACGTGGTCACCCACTGTTGAAATACTAGCAGCACAGGCCACACGTGCTGAATTCTCCAGAGCGGGGCCACGGTGGAGGGAGAGCGTGTACAGGCCTGTTGGGGGTTCTCACCTTCCCTCTCTCAAGGAAAGTCAGTACTCCCACCAGCCAGACACGGCACCAGCTGCCTGGGTAAGACGCTCGCTACCTGGAGACCCGCGGCCCAGGCCCAGAGAACCAGCAAGGGCAAAGAAAGCCTCGCAGGCCAAAGCTGGGCTCTGAGCACCAAAGCCCGTGCATCAGAGGCTCAGGAATCCCCCTCGGGCCCTTCCCCCAAGCCTGTTACCGCTTTCTTGGGGACCATTCCAGCCGTGAGCGAGCGGTTTTCTCGAAGGTCAGTAATTCGCTGCAGCTCATTCGATGTGGGGGTGGGGCTGCGGCTTAAGATCCACACAATGACCACAACCCCAGCCGGCTGGTCACGTTGTGACAAGAAAGATAATAAGGAATTAAGGACTAGTCCTGAGATCAAAAAGAGCAGACCGGAATTAATTCCGGAGGCGCCGCCGGGACGCAACCCCCGGGCCGTCGGGACGTAACCCCCCCGGGCCGTCGGGTCATGACCCCCGGGCCGTCGGGACGTAACCCCCCCGGGCCGTCGGGTCATAACCCCCGGGGCCGTCGGGACTTCGGGATGTAACCCCCGGGGCCGTTGGACGTAACTCCCGGGGCTGTCGGGATGTAACCCCTCGGGCTGTTGGGACGTAACCTCCCGGGGGGCCGTGGGGACGTAAACACACCCCCCCCCGTGCATTGGGACGCAACCCCCCAGGCCGTGGGGACGTAACCCCTGAAGAAGGCAGGTAAGTGTCATGTCTATTTCAGAATAATTTGTGTTGCACGTGGCCCTAGAATTTTCCATGTCAGGAACCCTAACTTCGGTGTACTGTTTGAACCATTGCTGGATAACACACCACGGTCACACTCAATGGCTTCTTACTGAGGTTCTGACGTTTGTGGTTCCGCTACGGGTCAGCTGATCTAGCCTGCATTTGGCGGGCCCTGGCTGGGCTCCCTATGGGTCTGTGGGTTGACTCGGCTCCAAGATCCATTCACAGATGTAGCTTAGTAGTTGTACAATTTCTAGAATGCTTTGGCACAGACTCAAGGACAATAATATTTATAGACAGGCAGACCTTCCACACCCTTCAATTTATGTCATTCTCACAGCACCCTTGGGATGGGTGTGGCATCACTCCCAATTCTCAGGTGAGGAAATAGAGGTTCAGAGAGGTTACGTGACTTGCCCAAGATCACACAGCTGTTCTGTAGGAAAGCTGGACACTGGAATCCTGCCCTCTGATGCTAAGTCCAGGGCTTTTACCAATGTTGACCAAATCTACTTATGAGCATGCATAAATAATATTAGCCATTAAAGTCCCGTAGGCACCCATCTATCCTCTGAAAACTCAACTCAAGATTCCTTAAAAAAATTTTTTTTAATTTTTTAATTACAGTCGACATAAATATTATATTAGTTTCAGGTGTACAATATAGTGGTTAGATATTTACGTAATTTATGAAGTGATCACCCCAGTAAGTCTAGTACCCATCTGGCACCATACGTAGTTATTACTAGATTCTTTATTCTCCATTCCTTCCTACCATCTCCTTAGGATGTCAATGCCCAAAGCTCTTACCTGAAGATTAAAGGTGACTCTTCTAAAGTGCATGTCACTTGCCAGGATACTGGTTTATCTTTCCTTTGAAGTTTTTTTTCTATTTTAACAGGGGTTAAAGTTTTAAGCTAGAGTGTCCTCTAGTAAGATGAACTTTAACCATGGTATTTTGGGGGCATGCAGCATGCCTGGAGTCAGGGGAATACCGCTTCCCAGACATTGTCCTCAGGCATTTGGGGCCAACCTACCCATACCCAAACAGACACATGTGGCTTCTGTCTTCCAATACAGGACTTCTCGGGCAGGCAGGAACTCTCCAGATGATGTTTGGGTCAAGTTCTCAGAGACCAGATGGTGAGAAGACCCAAACCCCGCCCCGTACCGTCAGGCATGTAGAAGAATGTGAATTCTGTCTGGTTGCTGGAATCTTCTCCAGTTGGCTGCTGGGATGTGACCCAGAGCAGACGTCTTGTGACCTATCAGACCTGAGGTCTAGCCCTATGCTCCCCTGACTGGAAGCCAGCCAGGCCCCCACATGGGAACCAGTCATATTCTTGGCAGTAGATTCTGGGCCATTTATTTCTGTCTGATGTTGATCAGCTGTTGTTTAATGTTCCATAATCCACTTCCCAGCCATCTCCTCTGATTTAGCTCCCCATATTTCCTCTAGATAATATCATCAGCGAGGGTTCTTAAATTAGAGGGCTCTCCAGGGGTCCCAGCTTTGCCACTTCTTCCCATCCCAAGCCTCTGAATAAAGCAGTAGATCCATCTCCAGCTCAGAGAGAGGAGAGTGTGAGAGATGGGAGGCTTTCCCTTCGGATATCCAGGGCCGACCCTGCACGTGGCCATGTACCACACAGAGCCTGCTCCTACAGCCATACCAAATCAATGCAGCTATAGAACGGGATGCTCTACAGAAGCCCAGGGTCCAGGCTGAACAGACTAAATTCAATAAATCAGAGTCTCTGGGACATTTGTCAGGCACTGATAGTGTTTATAGGACTCCTGGTGATTCTAATGTCAAACCAGGATTAACCATCAAACTATAGCCAGCACCAGAAGGCGTGTTAAAACACAGACTGCTGGGGCCCCTCCCCAGAGTTTCTGATCCCCTAGGTCTGGCGTGGGGCCCAAGAGTTTGCTTGTCTAAGATTGCAGGTAGGTCCACAGACTGCACTTTGGGAACCACTGCTCAGATTTGCCTCTGAGTTTTCCATGGCCACTCGTGGTCACATTCCCTTCTTCTGTGTCAAGTCTTCCTCTGCCTCTTTCTCATAAGGACACCTGTGACCACATTTAGGGCCCATCCATAGCATTGCCCCATCTTAAACTTCTTAATTTAATTACACCTGCCTACAAGGTAACACACAGGGTCCGGGAGTGAGGGTCTGGACCTCTTTGGGGGCCGTGGTTCAGCCTACCACAGCTACCTTTTCCACTGGGTAAAGTGTCCCATGAGTGCTTTTTAAAGTGACACCAGAATCAAAGGTACAAGTATGTATACTGTCTTCATTTGGGTTGCCTCCCAGAGCAGACCCTAACACAAGAATTTCGGGGCAGGTACTTTATTTGGGGGGTGATCCCAGCAGGGCTTGGGAAAGTGTGACAAGGAAGTGCAGGTAGTCAATACTTGGCGAGTTCATGAGCAGACTCCTGGGAACCTCAGGGAGACTGGGGACTGGGATATTTATCCCCCAGTTCTTGGGGACAGGCTTGCCCGAGGCAACCCCCATGGCTGGTGAAGCCCTCTGGCACAGTCACAGGTGCTTATGGCAGGAGCTGGAAGCCCTCAGGGCCTGCTGAATGCTGAGGGATCGGGCAGGGAAGAGGCAGCATCTGCCGTAGATACTTGAAGAGGTCCCGCCAGCCCTTACGCGGTTACCTGCCCCACCGCCCTTCCTGGGCAGTGGCGGTTGCAGCTCAGCACCCCTGATGTGATGCAGGACCTGGGATCCAGTTGCTCTGGGAGCCCCATTAGCACCAACAAAGTGGCCTCGGGTCGAGCACTTTCTATTTGCTAGACTCTTTAAGTGTCTGACTTCTAATCTTCACAAAAATTTCACCAGCCATTACTAGCCCCGCCATTTGTCTGAGGTCACACAGTGCCAGGGCCAAAAGTCCCATCAGGACTTTCAGACCCCCAAATCACTGTGGAGGCAGAATAGCCAACGGTTAGGTAAGGCATCTGGTACCACACTGCCTGGCTTCAAATCTTGTGTTTCCCTTAGCTTTGTGATGTTGGGCAGGCAAATCACCCTCTCTGTGCCTCAGTTTCCCCATCTACAAAATGGGGCTAAAAGTAGGATTTAACTTACAAGTCAGTTTTAAAAATTAAGAGGGCTCATTATGAATATGAAGTCCTTAAATTAATGCCTGCTCTGCGATGTATAAACCTTTTCTGTCTTTTCCAGAACCTACAGTGTCTCTACACATGCCAAGAGGTCATGATTTCCCCTAAGATGTATTTGTGTCAAAAGGCAAAAGTCCCAAACACAACCCAAGCAATAACTTTGCTTAAAATATCCAGCGAGTTAAGGCAAAAAGAGGGGCTCAGCTTTTATCCATTTTGCATTTGTGAATCAGTCCCTTAAAGTAGGGACACGTAGACCAGGGAAGGAATCTCTTCTTGTGGTGAGTGGCTTTCCCACACGGCTTCAAAAATACACCTGGCCCTATTCCATCTCCCAGCCCGGGAGCACGCAGCTCCATTGAAGCCGGCACTTAGGTCTCCACGGCGACCAACATAAGCACAAGCGTGACTGTGTGCTGGGAGCTGGTGACAGCTGAAGGAGAGGCCTCGCGGCTGCTGCAGGCTTTGCACTGTCCACCAGCTGGGGTCTGAAAAAGGAGAGATGAGAGAAGCATGAATGTGAGTGGATAGGCTTCCCCACTCCCAGGCCGCCGCCAGCGCCTTCCCCCTGCCCCCACTCATCTTGCGGGTGCCGGTCCCCAGGCCTTCTTGGTGTCTTTCCGAGAAAGCCCCAGGACCATTCCCGTTGCAGCTGGTAGTTCTCTCTTGGGACTCATGCCCCAGGAGGGACCTTCCAGGGGTCTCAGACCTGACATCAGGCTTTTGGGGACCCAGGAGGGCAGGGCATGGGGTGACGATGACCTTTCTACCTATAGAGACCTCCTGGCCGACTGGGGCTTTCTTACTTTACTGCGACTAGGGGCTTGTTCAGGTATTTGAGCTTGTCTCCTCCAGGAGGGGTCTGTGGGGTGGGTCGAGGTTGTTGGGGGTTGAAACTGGGTTGTCCCTTTGTGCCCAAGCAGAAGTCATCCATACTGGGGTGGCCCTCAAAAGGCTTCCAAATTCTCTGTGGTCATCCAGAAACCAAATTCTCCGCCGTTCAGACTGGCGTTTAGGATTTAGAGGGGCAGCAAGTGAGAACGACCACCCTTTCCCCCTCTTGTTTGACTTTCTGAGAGCTGGGTCCGGCAAGCTCATGGCAGGGCAAGTGAATGTCCTCCGTGTCCAGGGAGCAGCAGGGCCCCGAGGGAGCGGTGTGGGTTTGGGGGACACACGCTCTTTCACTCCCCCTCTCTGCCCATAGACGGTGAGGCACGGATGGCCAAGATGGCTGTCCGGATGGTTTGGGCCCCTGCAATGCTGTCCTCCAAATAGCTGAGGTAAACGGTTCCTTTCTTTCTTTTTCTTCTGTCTTCTGGGTCAGCGGCCGCAGCCTGCACTCTGCTGGGCAGCCCCGAACGTAGGAGTGTCCCCGCCTGACGGGCGTGGACGGGCTGCCGTGGTGACAGCCGCAGGCCCAGCTCCGTGGTGCAAGGCGCTGTGGGGACACGGAGTCAGTGTGTTTCACAAGTTGCCTGTTTACTAACGTTTTTGATGGGTATTGCGGCACAGTGCTAAGGCACTGAGGTAAAACTCACTCTGGACCTGCCACTAACTCCTGCCACTAACACCTATAAGTTGGATAAGCCCTATGCTCTCTGTGACACTCAGGTTCCTCATCTGGGAAAGGAAGGATCGGACCCGATTTCGAAGACCCTTGTAGCCATACTTTCTCCGACTTTGTGGCTAACAGGTTCTTGCTAATTTACAGACTTAGCAGCTACACAGAGCAAGGCCCTTGGCACACGTTTCTCTGCTGAGCATCGGCACTTGGGTACCCCTGATGTGGGAGTAAAAGGCGTGGGGTTCATTTTCAGGCAGCTCTGGACTCGAGAGAAATCTTTGTGATCCACTCGTGGAGTGGTCTTGGCCAAGTCGTCTTGGTTTACTTTCTAAACACCTCAGTTTCCACCTCTGTAGAATGGGGATAAGAAGAATACCTACATCATTAGAAGGCAGTGAGGGTTCCATGGGCTAATAGGTACAGAGCTTTGTACTACGCCTGGAATATTTTCCCATTTGCCCAGAGAACACTCGCTGGTGGCGCTCGCAGCTGCAGCATTTGCTCCAGGATAACTCGCAGGTGACAGTCCCAACGTTACCCCAAAGTTTGCCACGTGAGAAAAAGTATTAAGTACCCATCATCACATATGTTGCTGTTACAGTAGGATTAGAGACAAGTTCTGTTTAGAAACAACTCTAAGAACAGTTTTTATATTTTATTTTCACATTGAAAACCAGGTCTGCTTCAGCCTCAAAGAGCGTGTTTGTGTAAAATTAAACGAACACGGCAGCGAGCTGCCCTCCTTTCTTCTACGGGGGCAATGGGTTAAGCTCTGAGTTACTGGTTGTGAAATCATTCCAAATGATGGTGAAAGAATTGGGGTCCAGGCCACTTGCCTCCTCCTGGGATGCTTCCCTTCTACTCGAATCCCTCCTGCTCTTACTTGGTGGCTGGGGTCAACTGCTCACCCCAGTTTTGGAATTCAGAGTCTCCAAAGGAAGCCCAAGGCTGAGCAGGGCAAATCACAGGGCATGGGCTGTGGAATCGGAGGTCTGGCTCAGAAACCCACTTCATAGGACTTTGAATGTCAGAGCTTCATCCACACCTGGGAAAGCTGGCATAATCGAAGGTAATTCTAGGGCTTATTGTGAGGACCACAGGAGAAAGCATGGGAGGACCTGGCTCTGAGCTAGTGGAGTACGCACTCAGGAGTTGTCGTGCCTTAAGGGGTGACACTGGACTGTCACGGCCTGGAAAGCACAGGCTCACACCTGAGGATGATAATAGCCAACTGGGTCCTCAGTACAAAGGCCTCCTGAGGGGCAAGTTCACCTGTAGGCAATGCTCCCTGCCGCTGTGAGGGAGAAAGCTTCTCACCTCCCCAGGCAGAGGTGAGCTTGCTGGGAAACCCCCCGCCACTGCGGGCCTGAGAGTGCCCACCCTTTGGAAAGTGTGCAACCCTGTGAGGAACCCAGCTGGCAAAAGCAGTACTTCCCGTAGCCAGTTCATCCGTGTCGGGAGAACTGGGCCCTCTGTCCAACAGCGTCCGTCATGTATACAGCGACACTCTTGCCACTTTCAAAATGGGCAGCAGGTGGCAAGTCACCAGGCCAGCCAGTGTGGGTCCTCCCAGGCAATCAGGGGAAGGAAGGTCCTTAAATAAGAAATTTGCAGATGAAATGCCAGCAAATGGTGGCTGATTTGACAAAGACGCTCCATTTTCTGGCCACATACGCATCTGCTGCCACTTTGCACTCTGTTCAATGCTTTTCTAAATGAGGCAATAAAAATCATTGAAATATATTAATATTATTATTATTACCTTCTATAAATCTGTCACTCTGTCTCTAAATTATGACTATTATTACTTAAGATATACAGCTTTTGATATACTTTTCATCAATCAAATGACCAATAGCTACTGCCTCCTCCTATACACTTAACTATTACATTGAATAAGAAGATTTGTAAGACTAACTCAAGGATCCCATCTACTTGGGACTATTAAAATAACACGGATGAAATACTTAATGAGGAGCAATGTACATCACCACTGTAGTGTCTTGGACATACACGTAGTTGGAGTTTATATGAGAGCAGAACAATTACGATAAGGAGACAACTGATCTGGGTTCAGGTCACAACCCCCACTTACCCGGGTACATCTTTGAACTTCAGTTTACTGATCTGGAAGAAAATGGAAAAAAATGTGAACAAGCCTGAAGCCTGTTGTAAGCCAGTGCTTACAGCACGTTATGTAAGTGTTCAGTACTTGTTACTGAGTATTATGATGGTTAATGTCTGCAAGCTACATAAAGGTAGTTTAAAGGATGTTTTTGTTTTTATTTTTGTCTGCTTTAGGTCACAGATAAAGTATCTTCCGGAAAACAAGCAAACAAACAAACAAAAATTTACATCTTCCACCAGAACAAATTATAAATGAATTAGGATTTAAATATAAACTATGAAATTATAAAATTATTAGAAGAAACCTTAGGAGATTTTGAGGGTACTTTATTATGTAGAAAAACCCAGAAGCCATGAAAAAAAGGCTTCTACAATAAATTCTACTGCCTAAAAAATTTTTCGTGTATGGGAAAAACAGTCAAAAGACCAAAACAAACTGGGGAAATATTTGCAAGTCATATAATAAAGTGCTGCTTTCCTTATCTGTAAGAAAAAATTCCTGGAGAGTTCCCTGATGGTGCAGTGGCTTAAGGCTTCGGCGCTGGCGCTGTCAGCGCTGCAGCCTGGGTTCGATTCCCAGTCAGGGAGCTACCCACATACCAAAAAGAAAAAAAAAAAAAAGAAAGAAAAAAAATTTCTGAGAGAAGACCAGCAACTTCATGCAAAAGTGCAAAAAGTACAAATGGCCCTAAAACGTGAAAATATCCTCAGCCTCATTCATCATGATAGAAATGCAAATTAAAACCACACTGCAATAACATTTTTCATCTATCAGATGGGGGCAAAATCCAAAAGGTCTGACGTCACATGTGCAGGCGAGGGTGTGTGGAAACAGACACGAATACACTCACCCTCTGCTCATGGGAGGGATTGATGGAGACATGGTGGAGATGAATTAGCCAACATGTGTAAAAATTATAAATACACACACTCTCTGACCCGGCAATTCTATTCTAGGAATCCGTCCAATGGACACACCAATATACACAAATATGCATGCCAAAGTTATTTTACTGCATCATTGTTTAAATCATCGAATGTTTGCAAATCACCCACAGGCATGTCAGTAGGGGGCAGGATGAACAAATTATGGTTTTTCCAAGTGACGTAATATTAACTATGTAGCCGTGGAAAGAATCATGGATGAATTTTATGTAGTTACACAGAATGATCTCTTAGAAATACTATGAAGAAACTGAGAAAGATCATATGCATGGTATTATGTTACAAGTAATACTTGGAGTAAGAGGGGGACATGTTGGCTCTGTGTGCATAAAACAGTCATAAAAGGATACACAGGCGACTAACAATTGATAATAAGTAACTGGAACTGGGACGGGTGTGGGAGAATTTTCATGTATACCTTACACTTTTTGAATTTCGAATCACATGAATGTATTGCCTATTTTAAACAAACAAAATTCCGTATATACATACAAAACAGAGCCTCTCGTCTGGAGCACAGTGTGGGATTTTTCTGTCTTTAAAAGTTAGTTAGGGAGTTCCCTGATGGTGTAGCGGCTTAAGGTTTGGCGCTGTCAGCGCTGCAGCCTGAGTTCGATTCCCAGTCAGGGAGCTACCCACATACCAAAAAGCAAAAAAAAAAAAAAAAAGTTAGTTAGACCCAAATTAGCAATGGGAATTGAGATCTCAGAGAATTTCCAGAATGGTAGAATCACACGATTATAATGGTACAAAAAGCCCAAGGTTTATCTTTCCAGCTTGTTCAATTGTGAAGCTCTGTTGTTCAGTTGAGGTCCAGCAGGTCAGCCTGAGGTCCCCACTTCGGGAATTCATGGATTTGAGTGTCTCAGTGAGACCAATGGGTAGAAATGTCCATCTGTGCCAGTGGGCAGCCAGGGACTTCCAGGGACCCTTCTTCCTCCACACCTCCCTGCTGTAGACCCTGAGACAGCAAATGCTGGAGGTAGTGGGGCCGGGATGGGGGCGGGGGGCCTCTGGGGAAAGGGTTAAGTGAGACACACAGTTTTGAATCGCAAGTGTCCGCAGAGCTAAGATGTCACCATGGAAACATGAAAGTGTGGAAATGTAATGGTTGGAAACATAGGGTCTTTCCACTCAGCCCCAGTTGTCAGAGGGTGTTGGAAATAACCCACCCTTTGGGCCTGATGCAGCTGGATGGTTTTGTCAGATCTCCCAAATAACTCTGCAACCTTGGCCTCCCCGTAAGGCCGTAGCAGAAGATTTAATAGCGCTCGCTGATGTATGCTGGCGGCTGTAATCGAATTCACGGCCGCGGCACAGCCAGCCTTGGGGAGGTCTCTTGATGTTCCCTTGGCTCCTAATAACATTGTCTCCTCCTTCCTCTCTATTTACCACATGCCATTTGGTCAAATTAGAACTTGAACTCAAAAAAAGCAGATGCCTTCCTTTAGATAAGGTCCAAAAATTTCCCTTGTGAGAGGCGAGATTGTTTTGTCCTTTTGAATCTGTGCTCAATCAAAGGAGTCACTGGTGACATGTGACTTACTGTAAAATAATGACCAATGTGGGATGCTTTTCTTTTCATCCTTATAGCTAGGGCAGACTTTTCCTCCTCGAGGCATTCCTACAAGAGGCAGAGGAAAATGTCCTTCTTTTGTTCTTTGTGGAAACTCAATTTCCTGCTCAAGGTCACCTGACAAGTGGCTACAGTCTCCTCCCGGGGACACTGTGCAGCTCCAGGGAGGCCCTCAAATGGCCAATAAGGGTGTTGGACCGACACATCCCCAACCCTAACCCTTGTGAAAGTATCTTCTGATTCTCTGTTGCCTACTTAAAATTATATTATTCTTTTTTATTATGAAATATTTTAAACATTAAAGAAAGTGGAAACAATTGTTCAGGGAATACCAATATGCCCATTGTTAATGGGCCGAATTGAGTGCCCACGAAAATTTGTAAGTTGAAGCCCGAACCCCAATACCTCAGAATGTGATTGTATTTGGAGACGGGGCCTTTAAAACGGTGGTGAGGTTAAATGAGGCTGTTAGGGTGGGACCTAATCCAGTCTGACTGGTGTCCTTATAAGAAGAGAAAATTTGGACACAGAGAGACACCAGGGATGCTCAGAGGAAAGGCCATCTGCAAGCCAAGGAGAGAGGCTTTGGGAAAAACAAAAAACAAAAAAACAACCTTCCAACACTTTAACCTAGAACTTCTAGTTCTCAGAACCGTGAGGTATAAATTTCTGCTGTTTAAGACCCCCAGGTACTGTGTTATGGCAGCCCTAGCGAACCGATACACCCACCACACAGATTCTACAGTCTCGATCATTTTGCTGCAGGTACTCTGTCATGCATTTGTGTACCCATCCATCTCTTTTTCTGATGGATTTCAAAATGAGTTGCAGATCCCTTGCCCACTTTGCAGACTAAACATTGCAGCAGAGAAGGTAAATGCACATTTGATTAAAGGTCATTAGCACACCACGAACCCTCTCTGTGGCCGGGATAGTGAGGGAGGCTGTGAGTTTATAAGCAGGAATCTGAGACCCAGAGATGAGACGTTGTAAGACTTGGTTAGAAAGACATGGAGCCAACCCCAGCTGGCTGAGACACACCCACTATTTTTTTCTGAGGTTCCCTGTTCATTCTTTCTGGCAGGTGAGGACACGGGGGTGGGAGATCACCCCTTTGTACTAATAAGGAAATCTCCAGAGGTCTCCAGGGTCAGACATCTGGACTCAGTCCTGGCTTACTACCTAATGGCTGTGTATGACCTTAGTACATCCTGAAATCTCTGAGCCTTGTATGGAAATGAAGATGGTGTATTAATACATCCCTTGGGGGCTGTTGTGGGGATCAGAGAAGGATATCGAACGCTCGTGGAATGTTTGCCATAGTGGACACCCCGCTTCCGGGTTGGGGTAATGCTGTCCAGTGCAGCAAACAAGCATGCACATTTCAGTGACTTAATCTCATCAAAATTAATTTTCTCCTCACCCAACAGTCCAGTGTTCCTAGTTGGGGGCAGCTCACCTCCATACTGGCATTCCAGGGTGTGGGCACTTTTTCAATCCGTGACTCACCTCCCAGGGTTCAAGTCTTCTGCATCCAGGTCGAACCCATGGAAAGAAGAGTCACAGGCCCCAGCTTCTGTCACTGCTTGGGGCTGGGGAGTATGGCCACTTCTCAGGGGCCGCTCCAGTCTATGGAAAGGGGAGCACCCACCTGCGGGGAGTATTAGCATTCTCGGTATTGCCTCAACTAAGGAGGTCCTGTGACGTAAAGTCAGTGACTGGGAGTCAGGAGTGGAGGGAGCCAGCCAGTCGGGGAAAGACCAGGTCAGAGGGAAACCATCCTGCCCCACAGGAGCAGTGAGAACGAACAGCGGAGGGGTGGGGGCGGTGGAGGGAGCGCTGGGTAAGGTGGCCACCAGGAGAGCTCTTCCCACAGGGCTGTGGGCAAGATTCCTTTGGAACTCTGACCCCATTCTGTAGTAGCTATGTGGCCTGGACCAGGTGACCTGGCTTCTCCTCTGTAAAATGAAGATAATCGTGCTATGAGGAGTAAATTCAGTATTACATCAGAAGTACCGAACCCAGGTTGTCATTGCTTCGTGATGAGGAATTGGCTAAACAAGGGTCAGCGAGCATGCAGCCCAGGTCTTACTCCTTCTCATCTCACAGGAGATAACACTAAGAAGGTATGACCCTTTTTCCTCAGAGTCCTTCTTAACACAGTATTCTGGGAAATCTGGACCACTCAGTTCAAGTTAGCAGATGAGATGAAAACCCTTTGCCCTCCAGAGACAGGCAGGCCATGGGCGTATTCATCTCTGTATCCTGGCAGCAGAGCACGGGCTTGACACATAGTAAATGTTCAACAAATGTTCGTGGGCTGAGGCAGAATCTGTGATGGGCTCTCCTGGTGATGATTCTGTCTAAACTGACTGAGCAGGATTCTTGCTAAAGCTGGACTCTGCAAAGACGGACATGGAAGTCCAAGTTCAAAGCCTTGTTGAGAGCATGACCAAAGTTTGGTCAAGGAGAGAGTCTTGGTTGGCAGGAAGGTAGAACCCCTGTCTTCTAACCTACTCCAAGGTTGGGGTGGGACAGCTGGTTTGAGGTGCCCTGGCGCTGGTGGGACCCTAGGCCCAGCCCCTAACCATGCAGGTGTCTGGGTTCTTGAGAAGGGTGCTGAGTTATCCAAGCCTCACAATGTCTCTGAGCAGCAGAGGTGAGAGACACACCCCGGGGCAGATGCCAAGCGGACACCGCTTGTTAGGGATCAGCAGAGAACAGGCCTGCACGTGCCACTGGGACAGGAGCTCCTGGAACTGTGCCCAGGGAGGAGGTATTCCAGAAGTGGTCTTCTGGCCTGGCTGATAAATCCCAGAGCTGCAATTAAGACAAAATACTGTGAATCTGACACCTGCTGACAGCTGCAGGAAGGCCCCGGAAACTGTTACTGTGAATTAGATTTTGCAGGCAGCTCTGCTGTGGTGAGCCAGTGCTTGGGCCAGTGAACCTGCGAGAACTCAGCAGGCCGCTGCCTCCAGGGCAAGCACTGCCCTCCAGGGGAGAAGGGGGAAGAGTGATCCTCCATCTCTGCTCAGGGCCCTTATGAGGAACCATTGGTGTCTCAGGAGTCATAGCCCCTGTAGAAGCCAGAGCCACAAAGAGCTTAGAGCTCATCTTGTCCAATGCTACCATTTTACATTTTGGAAAACCAAGGCCCAGTGGGGAAGTGAGTTGTCTAAGGTCACACAGCAAGTTTCCGGCCACACCAGGGCTAGGGACCATGATTCCTAATCCCAACCCGGCAGGCTTGGCGAAAGGGCAGTTAGTAGTCATGGAGCCTTCTTTCTGCAGGCATTTGACCTAAGGAAATTCAGCTGTTAATACTTCAGAGACAGAGACAGAGTCAGCGAATGAGACAGAGTTAGAGAGAGGGCGACAGAGTGGATGAGACTGAGACCGGAAGGAGAGTTGCAGACAGAAACAGAAAAGAGAGGCAGAAAGAGACATTTGAGAGCCCAAGTCGCTAGGTTCGCAATAGAGATGCTCACTGCAGGATGGGACAGGACCTCAGTTGCCTTCATTTTTACAATAATGGAACAAAGTATAATTGAGTGATTTACTTGTATAAACCTTTTAAGGAAAAGTTTGATGGTGAATGGTAAAAAGCAAAATGATTTTGGTGTTAAAAGTGGCAAAACTTGCATCACCAAGGGTTTTGAAATGAGGTTTTAAAAATGCAGAGCTGCAGGACTGTGAGGCAGCGTGACGAATTTGAGAAAATGTGATGCAGATGATAATTCTGCAACTGTCTGGGATTTTGGATTTAGCACTCCATGGCCTCTGGGCTGCTTTCTCTGATGTCTTAGGCTGTGTTTCTGGGAATAGAGGGAAATACCCAGAAAAAGAACACAGCCTAACCCTCTCAACCCTCACTCTTCCTATCTTGATATGAGCAAGTTCTGCTTTCAAAGCTCAAATGCCACTCCTTCCAGGAAGGTTTCCCTGATTTCTCACTTGTATTCCCTTCCCAAGTGGTACCTATTAGTCACTTCCTTCCATAAATCCCTCCAGGCGCCCAAGCTGCAGGTTAGCCTCTTCTCTTTTACCACTTTGTATAATGATTATCCTTGAAGATGTTGAGTAAAAGCATCTATTCTGTGCTAGGAACTCCGAAACCCTTAGCTCTAGTCCTCACAGCAAAGTAGCCACATGTGCGTCTCACCATACTCACTTTACAGATAAGACAACTGAGACTAAGAGAGCGTCACTAACTTTCCCGACAACTAGCAGGTAGCAAAACTAGGGCTCCAGCCCAAGGCTGCCTGACCCCAGGGCCTTTGCAAAACACTGAGAGACACATTCTAAGGGCAGGAATGTGCGCCTTGCACACATCTGGTACTCAATGTGTGTTTCTAACTGAATGAAACAGTAATGAATGCAGAAATACGAGAAATCTTTCTTTTGAAGGCTATAGCTCCAGGGCTAACATTTACAGCCCGCGGGCCAAATCCAGCTTATCTCCTCCTATTTTTAAAAAATTCATTTTTATTGTTAGACTTATTGGGGTGACATCTGTTAGCAAGGATTACATAGGTTTCAGGCATATCCTTTTTTTTTTAAAGTAAGGTTTTATTGCAGCACAGCCACACCCATTCCTTAATGTATTGTCTGTGGCTGTTTTCATGTACTATGGCAGCTACATGGCAACAAAGGCCATATGGCCCACAGAACCTAAACTATTTCGTTTCTGGTCCTTTCCAGAAAAAGCTTGCTGACTCCTGCCACAGCATGTAGTCTTTTCTAAGCTGGTTAAAACAACAGTGCTTTTGCGAAGTACTAATAGTCTTGTTCTTGTGATCTGGGATAGTGTGTTCGTGTGTGTGTGTGTGTGTGTGTGTGTGTGTGCTTGTGCATTGGGTATGCCTACCAAGTATCAGATTCCCACATGTATGTGTCACATGCCACTTTATTAGTTTATAGGCAGGCTTCATCGAAAAAGGTTTATCCCACACGGCCTTTGTGGGGGGGAATACACACAAACACACACACACACACACATAATTTTTTTTAAATGAAGTTAGGCTTTGTGGCAGCACCTTGGCACAGACACAGTCAAAACTGAGAGACCCTGACATTAAAGATCTTCCCTGGGGGGTGGACGCCCAGGACAGTCACAGTGGGGATAGACTTTGAGACTTGCCAAAACAGTATTGTCACAGCAGTTTTTGAGCTGAACGAAAAGCAGCCAGTGTGATGGATTGCACTCCATCTCCTCTCCGCTCGCTGTGGCAGTCCATATCCCAGGCTTCCCACCTCACCTCCTCCCCCAGGCCTCCACTGAGTGCAGCCTCCCCTGAGAAGCCAGCGCACTGCCTACCTATTCCTGCTCCCAGGAGCTCAGGACTGGCCTCTGGACCCCTGGCCTCAGGGGCAGGAGAAACACCACAGCAGGGATTGGCTGACTCCCACCCCAAATGCCCAGCAGGCCAGGCGCTGGGAGCACTCCGGGGCGTGACGGAGCTCAGCCTGTCTCCAGCGCGTGCTCCAGCCAGTCCACCTTGGGCCTTGCCCACAATGACGGGCCCATCAATCAGCCTCACGCATCTGCTCACCATTTCAGGACTGCTCTGTTACTCAGCTTGCTGCTTGGGTGAGTTTGCGTGTGTGTGTGTGTGTGTGTGTGTTTTGTTTTGGAAAAACAGGCTCTTGGAAAGCAGGCTTGTTCTGGGAGCTTTCAGCAGCCCTTAAATCTTAAGCTCCTGGGGCAGGGTTGCAATCGCACCTGGTTTAATATCTGGTGCTTTCCAGTGGGGGGTTTCACTGACGAGTCTGGCAGTGGAGATGCTGGGGGCTTTGGTGTACGTACTCGCGTGTGCACTTGTGTGTGCCCCTCTTGTGACCTTGACCCCACAGTGGCAGGCTGGCAGCTGCTGCTCCCTTGGCTTTGGAGTAATACTGTGTTCTGTGGTCCAGGGCCACCCCTGGCATGGACGCCTGAGACATTCTCATCACTTGCCAGGCTGATTGGCTTGAGGCATGAGGCTCACCATCCCAGGGGCAGTAGCCACCAACCCACCAAGTCGTTTTCTTTGTAGGTTGTGTCCTCACCTACCCCCCATGCCTTCTCTGGACCAAATTGCAAGATGGCAAATCCTAACGCAGTGTCTCAAACACCTTCAACTTTTAGGATTGGAATTTGTTTTTCAAGGTGTCTGTGGTATGTGTGGGGATTGAAGGGAAGTCGTAGGGTGAAGCCTTGTCTGGAATATGTGAATTAGGGGAAATCCAGGCACATTGCAGCCGGTTAAGGTGAGGACGGTAGCTGAGCTGTCTGACTCAGAGCCCACATAGCGATGCCGTGGACCTTGTGCCCTTCCTTCCCCTTTCCTCTCCTGGGTTCCTTCTCAAAAAGGCAGGGAAAGGCCCAAAAGCAGGAGGAGGAGAGGAGTCGAACAGCCCACCAACTGCACAAGCAGCTGCAGAATAGTTAGCATATGGC
This sequence comes from Lyroderma lyra, assembly GCA_004026885.1. Lineage (NCBI taxonomy): Eukaryota > Metazoa > Chordata > Mammalia > Chiroptera > Megadermatidae > Lyroderma > Lyroderma lyra. Next base: position 20,761 of record PVJL010003087.1, read on the forward strand.
TCACATCTGTAATTTTCCCAACCTACTAAGACAGGATGTTTATGCCACTTCTTTCCTTTGGTGGCTTCTAAGGACAGACATATTTGCCTGATTTGTGGGGTGGATTGGGAGGTAGACTTTTGTGTGTGTGTGTGTGGGGGGGGTAGTTCCCCGGCTGGGAATTGAGTCCAGGCCACAGCATTGGGAGGTAGGCTTTTTGATGCAAAAAAACAAAACAGGAATGAAAAGGGCTGTCTCTAGTACCCTATTGATGGGCTGATCTTGTGACTGAAAGATCCAGATGGACACAGTGGTGATCCTGGGGTCAAATGTGTAAAAAGGACTTGGGAGATGGTTCGAGCCAAACTCCTTGAGTCTCAGATCGAAAAGGGGAGTCATGCTGGGTCACGTGGTTACTTGCCTCTGGACTTACACTCCAAGTCTCTGTATTTCCGGGGAGAAGTAGAGTGAGTCACTTTCCACGGACGTGCCCAGAGTCAACTGGGTACTGAATGCAAAGGGCAAAGCCAGCATCAGCAACAGCAAAACAAACAAACAAAAAACCCAATGTTTGCCGAAAGACCGCATTAGTCTCTGCGTTGTTTCTGCCCATTGCAGCGGCCACGTACAATGTGACTTCAGCGTCTTTAAGTCAGGGCCATCAGCTTTGCAATTGCGTGATAGGTGGCATTTCCAAGGCAGCTGCCTGGGACTGAGCCAGGTGGCCTAGCCAGGTTTCGGCACCCCATGTACACACACACAGGATTTTTCCATCACAACAGCACCTGCTGGGCCGGACCCTGAACTCAGACACGATTCCACAGAGGCAGCGGAGTCCAGAGCGAGACCCACAGGCCACTCCGATGACACCAAAATAGACATGTGAAGTCCTGGCTTAGCCGTCTGGGAAGGAGAGGCGGGGGGTGGGGGGGAGCTGTCCCCAAGCATGTCCACCTGATGGAAATACTCTGCCCTGGAATGAGCTGTAAATAAACTAGACTGTGCTAAAAACGAGCATCTGCAGGGAGCTGGATGGGTGGGGGGCAGAGATACATGGTTTTCACCTGCTGAAAATGAAGTGGGTCAAGGAGGAAAGGGGTGGGGGTGGGAGAACAATGCAGATGCCTCGGCAGGAAAAGCAACTGATTGTTTATGCTCACTGAAGAGTTCTCCAGTTTCCCAGAAGGCATCAGGCAAGTGGTCGCTTTAAACGATGCAGGGTCTTCCATCTGTGGAAGGCCACACGGGCCGTGAGGTGGAGGGAGGCACTGGAGGCGGTGTGTGGTCTGGGGAAATAAAAGCTCAGGAGTGCACATGAGCCGGGTGAAGCTGCCAGCCTCCCAGGTGCTCCTGGCTCGGAGAGGTTTTGCGGAAACCTGCATCCTCAGCCCTTAGCTGTCTGCTGAGGCCAAAGAGAAGCAACGAGAAAACAGCAGCTGGCGACCTTGGATAGGCGGTCCAGAAGGACTGTCTGAAACGGGACAGAAAACAACGGTACTGTCCCATTTCAAACGGGATGTATGGTCAGCCTAGTCTCATGGGGCTAAATTCCAGGTGTCAGTGGGCTGACCAGATGTCCTGTTTGAAACAGGACAGTACTGTTTTCTGTCCCATTTCAAACGGGACATCTGGTCAACCTAGTTCTGGCGTGCTTATGTGTGACTACCAGCCTTGACAGGCCTGAGGCTGGGGGGAGTGACAGAAACTGCCAATTCCTACTTACTCTACACTCTAGGGAGGAAACTTGAAGAGGAATACCCCGGGTAATGTCAAGTGTTACAGCAATATGCTTTATCAGTTTACCACTGCAGAGGGGAGAAGCAGCCCACGGTAGCTGCAGCGGGCCTGCCACGCACGGCGGGGCCACGGTGTTGTCCTGCTGCGCATAAACAATTTCATAGACCCCCAGACAAGGTCACTCTGTGACTTGATGGGTCAAGACAAAAACAAGGCCACTCTGTCACCATGTCAGACACAGACAAAGTAAGACTATCAGCCAAACCACAAAAATGACCAACTACCCCTCTATCCTTGCTACTGTAAGTGACCGTCACTTCTTCCCCAGTCAGCTTCAGGCTTCCTCTAGTCTTCTCCTCTTCCAGGCAAGAATTAAGATTCTCAGGCAGAGACTAGCCCTTGCTTCCCGACAGCATCCAAGGGAGAGCAAAGCCGGACTTGGCTTCCCCAGTGACTCCCCAGCGTCAGCCGGCAAAGGGCCCCCGGCTCGAATCAATCCTTTCTCGCACCCTGAGACCAAGATGCCCCAGGGTTCCCCCTGGTGTGCGTCCTCCCTCATTGCAATGCGTCAACAGAGCCAACTGCGCTCAACTACAGGTGCGGGCCTGGTGGTCTCCGGTTGGGGGTCATTAATACTGTAAACCTCAGGCAGTCGTTACGGGAGGCCCCTGCCTTCTTCTTAGCTCCCCACCTTTATTTCCACCCGCATGACGTCTTGGTGTAGAGATTTAAGAGGAAGGACTCTGGAACCAGACTGCTGGGTTCAAATCCTGGCTCTGACACTTACTCATTGTAGGACCTCGGGCCAAGTCCTTCCCTCGTTGCCTCAGTGAAATGACCTGTAAAACGGGGGTGATGATAGTAGTAATGGCACTGAACTCTCAGGGCTGCTGTGAGGGTGAGGTAAGTTTACATGCATAAAGAAGCATTTATGTGGTGCCTGGCATGCAGGTAGTAAGTGGTTTGTAAGAATTAATTTATCCAGTGTTTGTGGAATATGTAGTGTATGCCAGTTACTGTGGTAGACCTTGGAGATAAAAACGGGCTCCCATCTTCCCATTAGTCAGGGAGATACAAGGAAACCAACCCACCTCCATGGATAAAGGCTATCATAGGGGTAAACTCAGAGAAAAACACAGCGGGACCCCTCAACCATGGTCTGGGAAGTCAAGGAAAGCTTTCTGGTGAAGGCTGACAGGTCTTGGTGCAGAGTATGTCTCCAGGATGGGTCTGGGTGTGGGAGGGCAAGGTCAGGTGTGAGCAGCAGGGTCCTGGCAGCCACTGAGCTCCACAGGCTTCGCTATCTACAGGTCAAGGGCACCATTCAGGCATCTTTCTTCCCCGCACCAGGCCTAGCCCAGTGCCTGGCAAGGCATGTGCTCGAATGAACACATGTTTAACAGCACATTGGGCAGCTTTCCCCGCAAACTAGTGCTTCCTCTGGCTTTTCTATCTCTTACTCTGACCACTGTTCCCCAGGCCCCCTGCAATGTCAAAAGAGCCCTTGATTCTTCCACCTCTTTCACTCCTACAGCACACTGGCCCCCGGGTTCCTTCTCCCCAATAATATGTGTATTAAGAGACTCCATGTGACACTGAAGCCAGGGCCTTCTCTTGAACTCCTGACACTCATGTACTGAGACATTGAACTGTAACTCTCTAGGGAGCCTGGGTGATGTCAACTGTGTGCATACGGTCTGGAGTCAAAATATGTGTTTTAAATCATGGCTGTTGGTCTCTTGTTATCAATGCTACTATCCTCCAGTCCTGGCTGACCCCCCCACCCCGAACAACTCCATTCGAGCACAATATCGAAGTTATTAACAATGACTTCCTTCTCCCCACCTGTTGGGGGAACATTTTGGGTCTCTCTGAACTTGGCATTCCTTGCCCGATCTACGAAATAGCAAGTCCATCTCTGAAGAAGGAGAAATAGAGTTTGTAAGGATCACAGTGTTCGTGTAGTAGGCTGCTTGTTTACCTTATTTACCTTCAGTGAAGACTGGGGAGGGCTGCGTCAAGGAGGAAACAGGAGGTGTGCCCACATCTAACAGGTTAGGAATGAGATTTGGAGCTCTAGGGTGGCAGCCTGGGTCTCCTTTGGGCATGGGGGGACATGACAGAGGCCCTAGCACTGACCCCATGCTAATAAGCAACAGTTTTCTCTAAACAGCCCTTCCCGGCCTGGACCAGAAGAGGCGCAGCAGCCACAAAGCATGCTGCCTGCTGACACCCCCTCCGCCCCCACTGTTCCCACCACCATTCTTCAGAGGCGGCCGAAGCCCGGTGAGTACCTTAGCCCACCAGGGAACAGAAATACGGGTCCCCCCACACTGCCCCCCACCCCCACCCCCACGTGAGCTGCCTCCAGAATCTTCTCTAAAGAAGTCAACCTGTTCACACACGGGTTAAGCCCTGGAATGGATACCTTGCAGCTTTGCGTGGAGGTTCGATCTCACACTTCTTAAAGAAGTGATGGAGGGAGTCTTCTCAGTAGGGAATTGAACTTGACCAAGTGTCCCACCTTCCTGAAAACAGTGAAATGCATTTATAATTTTCTGAGCTCCCATCAGCTGCTCAAATGTGGAATTTCCCCTTTTGTTTGCATGGCTCCTTTTCTCTTCAAGTATTTGTGAAATTCCCTTCCATGGCCTGTATCGAACATAGACCATTTCTGGGAGGGGATGCAGGACGGGGTCCTGCTGTAGCCATACGGAAGTGTGACAGGTAACAGCATTTGGGAAGAGAGGAAAAGGGGAGGAAAAGAACAGAATTTGGGAAGCTGACCTCGAAGACAGCAGGCCGGGCATTCTAAGCACTTGAGAGTGTCAGATCTTTCCAGAAACTCTTAGACCTGTACTGTCTAATACAGTAGCCACTAGCCATAGGGGGCTCTTGAACACTTAAAGTGGCTCGTTTGAGTTGAGATATGCTATATGTATAAAATACACCCTGGATTTTGAAGACTTTTTGTATGTAAAAAAGACTGTAAACAATATTGTTTAGTATTGAATATATGTAGAAATGATAATATTAGGGGTATACTGAGTTAAATAAAAATATTATTAAGTAAGTTCACTTGTTTCCTTTTACCTTTTAAATGTGGCTACCAGAAATGAGTGTGGCTCTCATGGGTGGCTCACACTTGATTCCTATTGGACAGCACTGTCCTGGACACTGGTTAAAGGCCCCTGAAGTGAGTTTCTGAACTCTGTTCCAAGTGGCCGTTATGTCTCTGTAATTCATTCCAGCCAGGTCTGACTTAAGAGCAGATGACAGAATACATACTGATGGCCCAGAAGGTCATATGCTTGGGACACCCATTGGGGTATCAGAGGACTGTCAGTCTTGGGAACTGGGCTGGGGAGCAGGTCTGTGTCCAGGATGGTGACCCTTCTTCTGTTCCCCCAGTCTGACCTATAACACCTGTGTTGCTTTCCGCTGAAGCTTCTGTCCCCAGACATGAAGAATCTCATCCTGGAGCTGGAGACCACGCAGTCCCCCTGCGTGCAAGGATCCCCTGGGCCTCCTGGCCCCCAGGTTGGTGCATTCCACCGGACCCTCTCCTGCTGCCTCCTGTTCAGGGCAGTGCAGCTCATCGGGCAGAGTCTCCTAGGGCTGCCCGTTGCGGTGTGGCATGGGGTGTCTCGCCTTCTCTGGCTCACCTCCAGCTCAGGAGCCACATGGATAGAACACTGACTCTTTGGGTGAATTCTTGTCTCCCAGGCTTACGTCCTCACCCATGCAGTGGGGATAATAATTGCCCCCACAGTATGCGATTCAGGGTGAGGAAACAAATGAGATGCTGCCTAGATGGATGTGGTTATTATTATAGTTATCGTCAGACATGTGATGACAGGGGGTTGCCCTAACGTGGCCATTGACCCTGCCAGTGGACCCAGAGGTGCCTGCTTCCAGTGCAGGAAAGTGGAGGTAAAGAACTGGTTACCCTGAGCTCATTGGGCCCCAGAAACTGCTCCCAAGCAGCCCACCCCTCCCCAGCTGAGCTAAAGGCAAGAGTGAGCAACAGGCGAAATGCTAGAGGAAGGGTTTCTCTAGGCAGAGAGTAGCCTGTAGAGACCCTGTGTCACAGACTCCTGGCTCTGGCTGCCTGGCAGAGGGGCTGCACCAAGGAGGAATGACCCCTGCCTCAGGCTCTGGGCCTGTTGCCATGGGGACAGGACGAAGGGAACAGGAGCTGCCAGTGCCCCAAGTGCCTTAGGGATTATGTCACCCTCCCGGGTAACCCCTCCCGTGGCTTCCTTACACACAGAGACTAAGTCACAAACTCCTCATCCTGGGTTACAAAGTCCCACACCAGGGGACCCGGGCCTGTGCCTCCTGCATCATCTCATGCCACCAACACTGCCCACTCGATGCAGCCACAGTGGATCTTGGGTCCTCAAGCACACCAGCCTTGTCCCAGCCTTAGGACCTTCCCGCCGCATCTCCGGCTGTTTGGCGTGGTCTTCCTCTGGTCTGCACCAGCTCCTTTGTCACTCAGAATTCCACTCTCATGGCATTTTTTCGGAATGCCTTCCTCAGTCCCCTAGTCTGCGGTAGCCTTCCCCACCACTCCCCATCCAATGGCCTATTTTAAGTCTCTGCAAGTTGTCCCATGTTGTCCTAGTTCCCTTATTCATTATTTTTGTTCCTAACCTCTGATCTCCACTCCATAAAACGTAAGCTCTATGCTGGGGTTGGCAAACTATGGCCCACGGTTCAACCCCATCTCATTTTGTATTTAAGTTTTATTGTCTCTGGCTGCTCTTGCACTCCAAGGGCAGAGCTGAGGAGTGTGACAGAGTTGCTCTGTCGGAGGCACAGCCTGAAATATTTACTGTCTGGCTCTTCACAGAAAAAGTTAACTGAGCCCTAGTCTTGAGAGCCGGGACGTCTGTCTTGTTCATACCATGTGCCCATCTACCTGAGTGTGTGGGGTGTGGTGGGTTCCCCATAAATATTTGTTAAATGCAATGAAGAAAATGGGACCTTGAACCCAGAGTTGGCCACAGGGGCTGGGAAGTCTGCAGAAGGGCAAGACGGGCACCTGAGAGCACCTCGCAGGTGGGCTTTTATCTTCCCACCACCTCCAGTCTACACGGGCAGCTCTCAGGGTGCAGGGGAACCCACAGAACAGGGGAAGACAGCGGGACTCCCTGCTGGCCAGCAGCTCTCCTGTCACACTTGCTCACTTCCGCCTTCATCTCCACGCTCATGCAGTCCCATCTGAGTCACACGGAGGCCGGCTGTCCAAGCCAGGGGACGACACAGCCACCTCTGTACTCTTAGAACACAGCGTGCATGCTGTCCCCACCAAAATGAGACCTGTGGGCCAGCGACACTGGAGTCATCTGGGACCTTGTTAGATGTGCAGAAGCTCCCCCTGGCCTCCCCACCCCGCCTTGCCCCATTCAACCCGAAAACCTGCATTTCCACAAGGCACACCAGTGAATCTCCACGCGGTGGTGCTGGGGCACAGTGGCCTGGTACGACAGTTCTAGCCCATTTCAAGAAACTAAATAAATCAGTAAATAAAAGAATGGAATGGAGGGGGCTCCCCAGTGGTGTAGTGGCCAGGCTTTGGTGCTCTCACCACCACGGCCTGGGTTCGAGTCCCGCTCAGGGGACAACCCCCCCCCCCCAAAAAAAAATGAATGGAATGAAAATTCCCTCCCTTGCCCCCTCCCCAAAACAGAAGGAGAATAATCTCTGTGTTAGAATCTTCCGCAAGCTTCAGAAATTCTTGGTGCCTGTGCCCCTGTCCCTGAGAATGTGACGTAATTGGTCTGGGGTGTGGCCTGGTCTTGGGGATTTTCCAAAGATCCCCACGGAATTCTAATGTGAGCACAGGCTTGGGAACCGCTGGCTGAGGAGGCCGTCTGTCTTCGGACAAGCCTCACTGACACCGTATTTCAAACAGGCCTCGTGTCAGGCGTGGGCTGACCAGACATCACGCTTGCAATGGGACAGGACCAGTGCTTTCTATGCCATTTCAAATGAGACATCTGGTCAGCCCAGTTGGGCATGTTCTTAGGGTTGAAGTAGTGGCCTGGGGAGGTCTGATGGACCTCCTCTCCGCTGTGCTGGAATTGGGAAAACAGCTGCTAACTGAGCATTTCATGGATGCACGAGCAGAAAGCAGCGGCGCCCTGCTGTGTCTGTGCCAAGCGTGGGCGCGAGGGTCCCTGAGCGGGCCGAGCCCCACGGCTGCAGCAGGCAATGGCACAGACAGGCGCCAGTTACTTGCCCAGGAGACCTGCTGCACCTGGTACCCGCAGATCCACCATGGGCATTTCTAAGTCGGCTGCTCCCATGTGCCAAGTGTAACTTCCCTCTTGACCGGGAAACTTGTAAGAGCAGCTGCAAAGCTACGGGAGGCAGTGACGCGTCTGGTCCTCAGCACGCAGCATTTCCTCAAGTTGTTCTGACCAAGCACTCAGGGCGACGTCTCAGACAACCCGGGAATTTCCGGGAGAAAATGAAAACCGCTCAGAAAAAGCTAGAAGGGGGGAACAGAGAGGAAGAGATGGGGCTGGAGGCCACGAGGGGTCCTTCACGGGGTCCCGGGGGCCCTGAGTCTGCCTAGAGAATGAGGCTGCAGCAGGAGCCCCCCCAGTCCTGCCTCCCTCGCCCCCGTCCTGCCCTGGTTTGCTGTACACTTTCATCGCTTCTTGTCTTGTCTGTGTAGGGTCCACCGGGGCTTCCTGGCAAGATGGGACCAAAGGGAGAAAAGGTAGGAGCCACTCCTGCCTTGGGCCCACCTCCCCTTGCTAATTCCGCTGCTTTCGAGGGGTGCCCGTGAGAGCTTGCTGGTTGAGATTTCTGCCTTAGTGCATGAGGGTGGGCTCCGTGCGGACGGCTGCTGCTGCAGGGGTGGGGTCCCACCCGTGTAGTTTGGCTTGGGGGCCTGTGAGTGGCCGAGTGCGCAAGCCACATGAGCCGGCCAGAACTTGCCTCCGCTTACCCGTCTTCTCCCTCCACAGGGGGAGCTCGGCCGCCCGGGAAGGAAGGTACGGTCCGTGCGGTTCTGTCAGCGTTTCCTGGGCCACTGCTCCGCGTGCGTGCGAGTGCGTGCGCGCCCTCCTGGGCGTGGGGGAACCTGCAGTGCGCTTCTGCGGCCTCCAGTCCCCAGGGGCACGGTGGTGGCACTGCCATCCCGATCGTGACAGTAGCAACTTTGCCCACTCCTTTGCTCTGGAGCTGGAGCCTCCCGCTGCTTCTTCCAGATGCTGCAAGCTTGGCCAGATGCCACCCAGCCCCAGAGCCTCTTATCCTGCCACCCATCAGAGAACCTCTCCACGGCCCCAACCGGTGTCACAAAATGACTCTCACTGTTCATGGGATTAAATTGGAATGAGGTGCCAAACCTACAGAAACAAATGGCTTTTGCTTTTTGGCCCTGCTGAAATCAGTGGGGATGACTTAAGATCACAGGGACCCTGAGTGAACCAACACATGTCATCAAGACTCTCATTAACGTCAGGAAGAAGGAAGCCAGCAGCCGCTGACTGGTCCGTGGGTGCTGGCACTCCGTGGTCAATAGATACTGGCACAGCGATTGTGGGTCTTGGTGGTGGAAGGAGGTGCAAAACCTTTGGCCAAGAAAGACGCCTAGGGTTCTAAATATAAATTACTATTTTTTGTAGCTACTGTTTTGTTCAAACAGTTTCACTATCAATAAGAGCCTCGAATAGACCTTTGGGAGGCCAAGTTACAACACTTTAGGGCACAGATGACAACCCCAGCCAAGGGACAGCAGTTGTCTGAAGCATTGAGCTGGAAAGGATTCTAGCATTGTCACCATACTCAGGACTAACGAGGGCCGTGGGTCATTAGTGAGGTGTGCCGTGGGTGTGGGAGGCTAGCACTCATGCCAGCCTTAATGGTCCCTGGGTGGGGCTGAACCTTCTACTTCTCTAGCTGGGCAACTGAAATTAGCCAGTGGGTGCAGAGGGCACGATAGAGCCCGAGTCCCTGATCCCATCTCTCTTGCAAGCCTTGCTCTTCATGACCCTGGCTTAGGGTAGGTTCCTTAGAAACAGAGACAGAGGTGGCATGTGCTGTGTGCACGTGGATTCATTATTAAGGGAGCTCTCTCAAGAGGAGCCCAGGAGGAGAAGGGTGGAGCCAGATGGGACAGGGAAGAAGCCCGGGGTTGGGGGGTATCAGGTGATGTCTGCTTCAGGCTGATCCTTAGGGGAGCTCTGGCATAAGAATGCCACCACAGAGTTTGTCCCACCTTGAGGCAAGGAAGCTGGCTGTTGCCTGCAGGAAGGGGAGGTACGTGAATTGCCAGGCAGCTCCAATTGCCCATAGGCACACTCCACAGTGGCAGGAATTAGTTGTTACAGCAAGGAAGTGGCCCCTGGGGGATGGGCTCCCTGAGCCGGTGAAGGCGATCTCGAAGGGGTACCAATAGCCTTTGCTACTGTTCCCCAAACACAATCCTATCCCGTTTACATCACATCCTTGGGGAGAACCCACTGGTGTGGATGAGTGGAGGTGATAAAGATGGGAAAACCAAGTTTTGAATACCTTCTCCACCACTTTTTATGTCTTCAGTAGAATAAGATCTTGTGTGTTGACGTAATGTGACACCAAGGGCTTTAACTTACACCTTTTCGGCTGTCGGTCTTTAGAAGGTCGGGATGAGGGTCCTAGGGACATGCTTAGAGGCTCCATGCTCCTCTCTGGACCCAGATCTTAGTTCCTAGAGGAAGGGACATAAACACAGCTGTCCTAACTTTTGTTCTTTGACTTTGAAGGGTAGACCTGGCCCCCCGGGTGTTCCTGGCATGCCTGGGCCCGTCGGCTGGCCTGGCCCTGAAGGCCCCAGGGTAAGTGTGCCACCTTCTCAGGGCTCATGTGGTATCAGAACGTGAGGGAGAAGATGGCGATTCCCTTGGCCCCTAGCACATAGTAAGTGAAACTCACTTCCCCAAGAGGGAGAGGAAGAAGAGGGCACGAGGACTGCCCAGAGGTCCCCAATACTCCCTCCTTCACTTGAACTGCAAGACCGTGGTCAGTCCAACAGCTGTGCTCCTGGGAGGGGAGAAACAGGGCTGCTGCCCCCTTTCACAAGGACCCTGATTCTCCTTTGTCCTGGGAGTTAGCACGCAGTTCCTTGATTTCCCTAAGCTGACTCAAGAGGGGCTTGGGTCTAGAAAGCTACTGGGCTGTGGTGCTGATCTTACAGGAGGTGGAGGGTTGAGGGGGAGGGTGTTAGTGGGCTAGAACAGCTGAAACCCTGCATTCAGAGAGGGGCGTGCATGGGGATGACATCCTCGTCTTCAGACAGGCAATGGACGGAAAGCTAACACGCCCACACCCATGCCGTCGTTTATTTCTTCTGACCTGGGTTATAGGTTACTGGGTGCCTTAGACAGTTGGAAGTCAAGGGTGGGCAGGCAAATGTCACTCTCTGCTCTGATGCACTAACTGGCAGTACTCATTGTGGGAGTAAAAGACCGTCCCCAGGCCTCGTGGGGAAAGTCCCAAGGAGACTTTTTCGAAGATCAGCTGTCCAGCGCTGAGCAGTCCAATACGATAGACACATGCCACACGTGGTGGCTGTTGTGCCCTTGAAAAGTGGCTCATGCCACTGAGGAACTGAATTTTTTAAATATTTTTTATGTGGGTAGCTCCCTGTCTGGGAATCGAACCCAGGTCACAGCGTTGACAGCGCTGAAGCCTTAGCCACTACACCACCAGGGAACTCCTGAATTGTTCATTTTAATATATTTAAGTTTGAATTCTAAAACTTTCACTCAGTTTTTAAAAAATGTTTACTTACATATATGAAGCTGCTTTCTCAACTATAAATTTCATGAACTCTAAATACAAATATTTGGGAATAAAAATTTAGTGTCTGAATTGAGATGTGATTTAAATGTAAAATATACAACAGATTTCAAGTATTTATTATGAATCAAGAATGTAAACTATCTCATTAATAATTTTATACTGACTACATATTGAAATAATAATTAGGTTAGAGTAAATAAAATACATTGACAAAGGTTAATTTCATCTCTTTAGTTTTACTTTTAATGTGACTTCTAAAAAATTTCTAAATTAAGTATGTGGCTCACCTCGTATTTCTACCTTTTAGCCCTGGGATAGTTTTTTCTGAGCACAGAGGGTGCTGCAAGTGTCAACTGCAGACCATTCTGAGGAGCAAGAGAGTCTGTCCATGAGTCTTAGACCCCCACCTCCGTCCTACACACCCAGAAGCTAATGCCCACGTTACTGGACTGCAACCCTAGGGTGGGGTAGGTGGAGATGTCTGAAAGGCCTTCCCTACACAAAGAGCAAAGTAGCTGAATTTTTTGTGGGGGTGCTGACTCTTTGTCCTCTGGGGCCACAGTGTCCCCCCACTCTCCCTGCCCTCTTACAACTTTCTCAAGGAAGAAATCAAGCATTAGTCTACTACAGCACCTGAGTGAGAGCTTAGTTTGGAGATCTGCTCTGCCTTGAGCAACCTCATTTTATATTTCATCTCAAATACCAGAATGACGTGTAGTGTATGGAACCTTGTGACCCTGGGAACGAGCACGGGAGCATTTGGGGTCCTCAGGTTTACAAGCCAGCTCCGATGTCCCCAGTTTCTTCCTGATCTTGCCCAGGACTTCCCGGCTCAGTTTCCATAGGAAATATCACTGTAGGTCTTTTTTCCCCTTCTGATTCCCACAGGGCGAAAAAGGTGACTTGGGTCTGATGGGCTTGCCAGGGTCAAGAGGACCAGTGGGCTCCAAGGTCAGTGCGTTGGTCCAGTTGGATGTTCCCAGGTCTTCTCACTAAGGCGCTGGTGCAGCTGTCATCTCAGAGACGGGGACTCGGGGTGGGGCTTCTGCGAATGTCACAGGTGCTGGAGAGCCCAATGCCTGAGTGCTGGTCTTTACCAGACTTTGGGGGACATCAGGGCTAGGACACAGGGGCAGGGGGATGCCATTCTTGCTGTTCTGAGCAGCAAGGGTCAAGCCTCTGGACAACAAAACAGACAGAAGTCTTCAGGTCTTTGTGGGTGGTGGCAAGAAAAAGAATGTTCTTTTTAGGCCTGGTGTACACACAGTCCTCAGGGACATCTTTGTGCTTAATGCTGCCACTCCTGCCACAACTTTCAGGGCAATGAGACACTTCTCACCACCACATTCAATGATCCTCCTACCCTCCCATCACACCCAGAGGTCCTACAGGGCTGACTGCTCAATACATCTTCTGCTTTCTTTTAGGGCTACCCTGGATCCAGAGGGGAAAAGGTCAGTGCTCGTGTCTGCTGGCTTCTCAGAGCCTGGTCTGAGCTATCGGCTCAGGGGTCAGTGATGAGCACTCTCTTTAGTCAGCAGAGGCAGTGACCATTCCCAGATTTTCCCCGGTTTTTTAATCAGCAGGCTGAGAGAGAAACGGGGAGGGGGGCCCTGAGGCAGGGCAGGCAGATTAGGGAGGAGCTCCCAGAGGAGGTAGAGGACCCTTATGTGGAGCAGATGAGCAAGGGAAACTTGTGCCAGGTCGCGAACGAATACAGTTTGCATGGGGGACAGATGTGTGTCTTTAGACCAAGCTTTCACCAGAACCTTCCTATCTGTCAAAAACAAAACAAAACAAAAAACCCATCTGGAACCTGGGGACAGATTTCCTTTCGATGAGAGAAGAGAGAGGATCTAGGACCCAACTTTTCTGTGAGTTGTTCTTTATTCAGGCAAGAGGTCTTCGGGGGCCCAAGCAGGTGGTAGAAGGCAAAGAAGTCCTTCCCTGGGCAAGTCACTTAATCTCTGAGCCTGTTTCTTTGCCTGTGAAATGAGGGTGTTGACTTAGGGAGCATTCAGTTTGAAACACTCCCATATTTTCCCCACAGTGTTAACTCATTGACTCTCTCCTGTGGCTTCCTCTTAGGGATCCAGAGGTGAAAAGGGTGACTTGGGCCCCAAAGGAGAAAAGGTAATGGCCATTACATAGAAGTAATAAACTACAATGGAAGTGGTGGCCCCTGCCCACCCCCATCTGATGGGCTGGCTGACTGACTGGCTATCTGTCTGTCTGTCTACCTGATGAACTGATGGGCTGGCTGGCTGGCTGGCCGACAGGGCTCTGTCTTGAAAATCCTGACCAAGCTCTTCCACAGCCCTTTCAAACGTATGTCAGAGGTAGTCACTATATTTGTTTTTCCCTTTGCAGGGTTTCCCGGGATTTCCTGGAATGTTGGGGCAGAAAGTAAGTACCTCAAAGTAGTAAAAATAGGCCTTAGTAACAAATTAGACCATCCAAGTACAACCAAAAGAGGTCTGCCTCTTGTTCATCAGGCAGAGAAGTGGGTTTCACTGTGGAAGGTTCTGGTTTGCAAGGGGAGCCAGTTGCTGAACATATGGTGAGAGGGTGGCAGGATGGTCTGAGACCCGCCCCGCTCTAGTTCAGTGTGGGCAAGGACACCCGACCTGGGAGGAGAAAGGCCTTCTTTGCATTTCCTGCCTCTTAGAGGGCTGCGCTCATGTTCAAAGACAGAAAAGTTTTACAACGAGGAACTCAGATCCGGGAAACAATTGTCAGGGGTCCTGTGCGACGTGCAGGCACCTTTGACTTAGCGCCACTGCTCACTACACCCACCTTGGCACTTCTTCAAGGCCGGCACCTGGACTGCAGAGTTCATTTTAGCTAGGTGACAGCAAACATTTTTTCTTTGATTGTTAATTTTTTTTTTAATTAATATTTTTATTTTTTTTTGTATGTGGGTAGTTCCCTGGCCGGGAATCGAACCCAGGCCGCAGCGCTGACAGCGCCAGCGCCGAAACCTTAAGCCACTACACCACCAGGGAACTCCCTAAATTTTTTATTTAAATAGTTAAATACAGAGGGTGCCAAAAATGTATACACATTTTAAGAAAAAAAGTACTGTATTAAAATTGTAATGCTCAATATATACTGATAACAAAAGATGAATTCAAGTCATGTTTGACTTAGGCAATTACAAGAGGTGCTCAAAGTGGTGACCATCAGTGTCCAGACGCTTCTGATTACGGCAAACTACTGTTTGAGCCACATTGACCAAAGTGTCCACTTGTATCAATGCACATGCTGTTTCAATTTCATCCCGAAGTACCACCAGTGTAGCCAGTTTTCTACAGGCACACCACACCCTTTAAGGTCCCCAAAGGGGTGTTAAGTCAGGAGAACGTGGGGGAAACTCAAACGATGCTCTCAAATTTCAAATACCACTTCAAAGTGGTCTTGCACTCCCCAAACAACCGTGCTTCTGCCCTTGTCTTTGGCTTGGCCTGCCTGTCACATGGTGACACCAGCATTCATTTGATTAATGCCATCTTTGAGTGAACGTCATACTACACATTCCTACCATAATTCAATTCAACTTTGAAAAGTAATACATAGATAACATCTCTTAACATATGTGTACATGTTTTTGGCATCCCCAATATTTAGTGGGATTTCATGAATCTCTTGCTTGGGACAAGGCTTAACAAAAAAGGAGTTAATCCATTTGACTTAAAGAACAAAATACTCACTAATTAAGAATAAAGTGATGTGTGGATATGACAAAAACTGTGAAGGCGGCAATGGATGGACAGAATTGTTTTGAAAACTTCTCCTTAGGGTTATGCTCTGGGGAAGTAGAATGGTGGGGTGGTGGGGTGGGGAAGGTGTCAGAGAATAAAGACAGAGACACGGAGAGAGAGAGTGCAGATGGCCCCTGAGAACAGCTCCTAGGCCAGTGGTTCTCAACCTTCCTAATGCTGTGACCCTTTAATACAGTTCCTCATGCGGTGGTGACCCCCAACCATGAAATTATTGGTAGCTGCTCTCTACACACGTGTGACTGGTCCGCATAAGTACATTATGGCGCCAACCCTGTCACATACACCTGTATTTGTACGGGGTGTAAGGGGTCAAGAACCACTGCCGAACTTCGTAAAGGTGGGTCCTCACACAGTAAGGCATCAAGGTGGGAAAATGTTATTTTAACGCTGACCCCAGAACAACATGTTCTTCAAATATGCAAACAAAGTGGTTTCTTAGAATTCCAAAGTTTTCCTCAAGTTCGCCTTCAAGTTTCGTTTTCCCAATTTGAATAAACAATTTTTATCTGAACTTCTCCCATCAGTAGCGCATATTTAAATGATTTTAATCACCTGACATTAATTGATCATACTTTAGCACAGCCTTAAGCTGTCAAAAACTCTGTTGCTATACGCTAGATGGGGTATTGAATTAAAAATAGATTACTTCTATAAGCAAATTAAAGGAAACATTAAAAGAGACAAGAACAATGTTATTTTAAATGTGTAGGCTAGGTTTTCCTACAGTGCAACAGTGAGCAGCAAAGAACAATACATGACTGTAAAATGCAATCTGACAGCTTCTCTGGTCTCTGCTCCATTTACTAGACTTGCCATCAAGAGTTCCCTTCCCCTTCCATGCAGGCTGTTTTAAGACAGAGCTGATATGATAACCATAATTAGGTCTCGGAGAAATTAGATCAAGAAATTACTGGCTGCTTCCAGTTGATGAAGAGAAGGGCCACACTTCCTTCTGACAATCTTTTTAAAAACTATTATGTTGTTTATGCTGTTGTTTTCTCCTAGCCAAACAAGACACCCCTTGGGCCCCTCTAAACAGCCAAGGAAAACTGTGCAAACATCTTCATGGCCACATAGAATGTATCTGTCTCTCACTGCCTGGCATCTTGAAGGGCATGGCAGGTTGGGAAGAAATCATAGGTTTCAGGACAATTCTTGGTGAGGCACGACGTTGGTAGCTCGGGTTGGGACAAATTCATTACAGTGGCTGAGCTGACAGATAATTTCAGAGGTTTGTGCTGGACCCTTATGTCGGTATTCCTGGGAGATTTCCACGTGTTATACCTCCTCTGACCTCCACGTGAAAAGTCGTCTGGGTGTTTGTTGTTTTTTCTGAGTGACTGAAGCAGCTCTTTATGGACACTGGCTGCTGACTAACAGAAACTCTCATGGTTGCTGTTGCTAAACTTAGCTTGTTGGTGATGCATCCTGGGCTGTAGAGGGATTGGTGGAGGTAGGAACAATGCCCTATGGGTTCATGATCCAAAGAAACAGCAAGAGGGCCTGGAATCCTAGAAGAACATGGGAATAAAGGAGAGAAACTAAAATGGAAAAATAGGTTTTACAAAAGGTTGGCTTTAAACTATAAGAGTCTGCAATTGGTGGATTTGGTCATGGTAGTTTGAAATAGAGCTTTTCAATTAGGAATGTTGTTTACATTGCTTTCCATGCCTTTATAATAGATTGAACACATGTCTAGAACATCTCTCCCCATAAAGAGTTGTCATCTAAATCAACTGGAACACAAACCAATTTTTACTGAAGAGTAGGAAACTAGGAGGTCAGACAATTAATTTCGTGAACTCATCCTAGAAAAAGTGCTACACACCTCGTTGCTGAATATCACTACGGTCACCTTCAAAGCACTCCCCTTGGGAAGCTAAGTTAGGTGCTGCCAGTGCCTAGTCCACCCTTCAAAGCAATTTGGAACTCTTTTTCTGGAATGGCCATCAGAGCTGTTGTCGTATCCAAAATCTGACAACCTGGGTAAGGTTATGAAACCTTACTGAGTTGTTCGTACAATGCTGCCAACGTAAGTGCATGGTGGCAAGTTCTGACTTAACTGTCAGATCTTGGATACAACGACAGCTCTGATGGCCATTCCAGACAGGGTTCCAGAACTGCTTTGAAGGGTGGACTAGGCGCTGGCATCAGTGCATAGCTTCCCTAAAGGGAGTGCTTCGAAGGTGACCGTAGTGATATTCAGCAATGAGGTGTGTAGCACTTTTTCTAGGATGAGTTTGTGAAATTAATTGTTCAATCTCGTATACAACCCTATGTAAACATCACTCCATGAGCAGAAACTTCCCAAAGATGATAGTTGTCAAAAGTGTGCCCAAACATTCAAAAACCCATAGATTTGAATTTGTGCTAAAAACAAAACAAACACAACATAAAATTTCAACCAAAAGAGAAAACATTTCCCCCCAGCAGATTGTGGGGTTACAGGCACAGATGTGGCTGAAATGCAGGAGCCCCCCCTTTGGGCATTCTGGATAGTGATTTGGGACACGGAAATGTGTGCTCCCCAGTAGAGGTGACTCTCAGATAATGAGTTACCCACCCAGGGTACCCTCCTTTCCTTCCTCTTCCATGAGAAACCTACCCACCTTTCACACGAACTCACATCACGTTTCCAATCTCCCAGAGCAGCCCACTTGGGGAAGATTTGGAATGACAAGTAGACTGCCCTTATGGCCAATGACTGGATAGACCTGTAGAGATGTACCTGCTCCACATGCCCTCATCCCTTTGCTTCTCGTTCTTCTTTTCAGGGTGAAATGGGTCCAAAGGGAGAGCCTGGGATAGCAGGACACCGGGGACCCACAGGAAGACCAGGAAAAAGAGGCAAGCAGGTAAGGACCCCAGGGCTTATTACTACACCCCTGCAGTCAGACCTCCTCATCTGCTGTGCTTTCAAAGCTCTCTGCAAGATTCTAAGGTGCAGCCAGGGTTGGAAGCCAATTCTGTTCTTTTCCAAGTGAACCTAGGAATGACACAGGCTCCAAACTGGATGATTCAGATTCCATGATAACTTTTGAAATCACAATATTCCGGTTCAGTTTTCAAAGTTTTACAGTGGGTGGTATGGCTGTGGTTTCACAGTGTTGCCACAGATGCCCAGTTCCTAACCATTAGGCTCAAGAAAAAGAAAAAGAAAGGAAAATCTTTCCTTCCTTCTTCCCTTCCTTCCTCCCTTCTTTCTTTCCTTCCTTCCTTCCCTCTCTCCTTCCTTTTTATCTTCCTCTCTTTCACCATTTTCTCCCCTACTGCTGATTTCCACCCAGAATTTCTTACTGGGGTTCAAGAAGCCCGTTGGCTTCTGTCGTCTAGTTCTTTACTTGGGCAGTGTTTACCTTTTCCCAGTGAGCATTAAAGACAACAAGGCTATTTCTTGACCCTGCTGAAAATGATTCCGTATTAGTCATCTTAAAAACGACACCAGAACCATGTCTGGGAGCTCAGAAAATTTAGGATAATGAGCTCATCCTTTCTACAAGCTTTTATAAACAACCTGAGCGTGCCCCAAAGCCTCAGTGATGTGTAGTCAGCAGAGACTTGAGTTGTTAGCCTTGGGAGCCTGCCGTACTTTCTTTTTATCATGAATTAATTCCTAGCATAGGGTCTTATATACCATATATTCATTGGGCCAGTGGTGCTAAGAGTTTCTGGAGACCATTGCAAGTCAGTCCAAATCCTAGAATCAGAAGCCTAGAAGGGACTTTAGGAGATTAGAATTTCAGAGCCAGAAGGACTGGTTCAATTCCCTTCATGTAGTCACAAGGAAACTGAGGCCCAGGGAAGTGGAGTGACCTGCCCAGGACCTCAACTAAGTCAGCTTCCAAGCCAGAGTTGGAGCTTGGAGAGTGGAGAGCAGCTTTCCCCACATCCCGTCGTCTTTCATCACCTTCATGCCTCAGGACTTGCCTTCAGGCAGGCCCAGCACAGCAGCTTGGTTATACAACTCTTCAGTTAACCAGACAGAACGGCTTCCTTGAGAGGGATCGCCAAACTTGGTGGCAATAAAGGGATAAAAAATGCTTTTTCCTGGAAAGTGCAGTGCAGTGATTCCTGCTCAGAGAGACATGGCGTGCCTTGAGCAAGTGACCGATAAACGGAATATTCCATTACTCCTGGTGTCAGAATCAAGGAGCATTTCCAGCTCCTTCGAGTTGTGGCACTTCCTGTGCACATAGCCAGCTGACATGGCTGTTAGAAAAACAAGCCTTAACTGTGGCTATATTAAGATGGTGTGACTTCCTTTGCCATTTTGGGACCCGTCCTGGTTAACCTCATGGAATGGTTCAGCTTGGGCTCAGGCTTAGGACTCCCTCCCTAAGAGTTGAATTGGAAACAGACTCTGAGCCCCGCGTCCCATACAAAGAGTTTAAGAGCTCCTTGGACATTGCCGAGAGATGCCTCAGGCCCATGCTGGGGCGGCAGGTTACGTGTCACCGTTGTGTTTGGAAAGCAGTGCCCAGCATGCCTGCTTCCCAGACTTGGGGAAGATTGCATTTCACCAGAGGGGCAAGCCTGCCAAGGCACAAGTGTAGAAAGTGGATCCAGGCCAAGGATGTCAGGCAGAGGTCACTGTCCTGGCGAAGCCTGGGGCAAGAGCAGACAATGAGCAAATTGTTCATGGGAAGAACCCACAGGCCTTGTTCTCTGGGGTCATTCATAAGGGCAGCCCTGAGCTGGGACTCTTTGCTCTTGGCCCTCCTGGAGCAGGCAGCAAAGAGGACACCCAGGTAGAATGCCTGCAGCTGCAGGTGTGCTTCCCTTTCAGAAAGGAGGACTTTGCTAACCATGTGAGAGAGAGGAAACTGAACCAGTTGCTGTGACAATCGGCTGGCCCCACAAAGCCCTTGGTTCTGTGCCAACCCCCTTTTCACCTCTGAGATCTCTGTTAGCCTCACAACAGACCCACGCAGGTACCTATTTACTGGCCCCATTTTGCAGATGAGAAAACTGAGGCACAAAGCAATGACATGAGTTACCCAGGGTCTCGTGGTCAAAGTGAAAACCCAAACCTTTGACCTACGACTCAACTCCACTTCTTCCCCTTTCTGTTTTCGGCTTCCTCCTTTCTCATTTGATCTAAGAAAAGGAGGTGAACAAGACAGATTCCAGCCTACAGGGAGCTTCTGTCTCCTGGGGAAACACTGATGAAATGGCCACAAAATAATTGTATAGTTATGATTCAGGGTAAATGCTATGGGTCTTTATCCTGAGAGCAACAGGCAGCCATTGGGTAGAAATAGCTCTTGTGATAAAATAGAAACGTTCCTGATGAGCAAGAGGCCTTAGTTCTAGGCCCAGCTCTGCTGCCTCGATGCTACGTGACTTGCACTAGTCCCCAGTGTTTTCTGAGCCTCTGTTTCCTCATCTTCCCAGTGAGGGGCGTGGGCTGGATTGGTTCCTTTCAACTGATATATGCCATGTTCTAGGACAGAGCAGGAAGGTGTCTGCAAACTTGCTACCATTGCTATCTCAAATGTCACTTGCCCGGAGCTTTGTAGGAGCTTGGTGGTCAAGACCTCCGGGTTGCAGCCTGCCTTGGACTCTTGCTCCAAGATACAAGGTGGTCCATGGTTTAGAGATAAGTGGGGAAGGAAGTTTGCCATGTTGTGCTGTCATAACAGGGTCTGCCTTTCTCTCTGTCAGGGGCAGAAAGGAGACAATGGAGTCATGGGCCCACCAGGCAAGCCTGGGCCTTCTGGTCAACCTGGCCGTCAGGGTCCTCCAGGCCCCCCGGGCGCTCCATCTGCAGGTAAGAGCTATAGGGCTTCACCTGACCTGCAGGGTCGCACTCCTGGGCAGCCTCCCCGCGGAGGTCACCAGGAGATGCCAGCAGAGGACTGCCTTGTGTTTTGAGTTAGAAACTACCAGAGGCACTTCAATCTATTTATAATTTCTCCACTATGTGGTTCGTTCGACTTTTACACAAGAACGATAAACATCGTCCTGGCTTTGGTTTTCTCTAGCATTTTGGAGAATGCACAGAGGAAAGAAAAACATTACAAATTGGTCATATCATTTAGACTTTAAGTGAAAGGTAACAGGCACATATTTCATCAATAACACTTGATTTTTTAAAGGAAAAATGTTTCCTGGCTCCAAGCAATTCTCTTAAACCTAGAAGTAAAGGTGACATTGCAAAGTTTTCTGTCTTACACAGTGTCACCAAAGAGTTCTCATGGATTGGCATGACAGAAAGAAATAAAAAGAAATCAGTCTGCCATCGAAGAGGGCATAGGGACACTGCTACCTTGTCTTACCTTGTTTAATTTGATGAGCTAAGCCCTTTATTTATATAGTTTGTCCCCTTGTCACCTCGAAGTAAGGACTGTCCTAGCACATTGTCTGTGTAAACATCGCATCTCTAGGTCCAACAAGACTCTTTACTGACTGTGCAAGATTCTTTATCCTTAGTTATACAAAAAGAATCAAAACAGTTTTTATTCCTTTATTTTAAAGAAAATAAATGTATTTTAAAATTCCACACACACACACACACCCTGTGTTTGTATTTGCAACCACATCATGGGATGATCAAGAAATGTCATGTTTTGTTAGATCCTCTAAACCAAATTAAAGCTGCCTCTGAGATTTTTTTTTTTTTTTTTTTTTTTGCTTTTTGGTATGTGGGTAGCTCCCCGACCGGGAATCGAACCCAGGCCGCAGCGCTGACAGCGCCAGCACCGAAGCCTTAAGCCACTACATCACCAGGGAACTCCTGCCTCTGAGATTCTAATCTCCTAGAGTGACAGGAAAATTCAATTGGAGGCTTTATTGGGGTTCTCTTCTCTTCTCCAACTGCCACAAAAGAGTTGGACAAAGATCCTGGGGAATATGGCAGAAAGACAGCAAGGGCGGTCTCTCCACTTTTTCATCAGTCCTGTTTACCTCTGAAATACCTGTTGTCCAAGGCCACGTGGTCCGTGGATGCCTGGTGAATGCCATCCTCATGCGGTCCTTAGGCATCAGAACATTGCCAAGGCCGGCAATCCCGGTCCCTATGGTCCAGCTCCCCGAGGAGTGCCCCCCCGATCCCTTCTGAGACCTTCTCTCTCCTCCAGGATGCGTCACCCCAGGTCGGTGAGGCCCCTCCTCTTCTCATCTCTAGCCCTCTCCCTCCACACAGTCCTCATACACTGCCACCCCCTTTAGGAGCTTTTCTCTTCGGAGCACAGAGGCAGAAACATTCACATAGTACCTATGTTGGGCAAGGATAAGAAAGCACAAATTCTGTGCTGTTTACTTAAAATACTGAGAGAACAAACACCAATTAGCATGCCAATAAGCGATCTTGTCACACCTTTTTCAGCTTTGTTCGGGGAACTAGATTTGAGGTGCAGCCCAGGCTGTGTGTCCGCGCCCCATAACCTGTTTCCGTGACTTGACTGGATGACCAGGATACGGGTCCTTCTAACAAGTCCTCGTCCTCCTTGGTTCTTCCTCAAGCCCCATGACCATGAGCCACCAACCCCAGAGACTGAGCATGGCCTGAAACCTGGGTTTTTGCCTCTAGAGGGGACTCTCTTGGTCCTTGGGGTATTTAGGGGCTCATAAAGCTGAGTTGTGGCCCCGGGGTGTGGGTGGAGCAGGGTTCATAGGGAGGTCCTGCCCAAACTTAGACCTTAATGGTCTCACTGTGTGCATCTGTTTGCAAAGGCCAGCCCCTTACCTGAGCGGAATCCCAGTATCTTCCTTGGGCCTGGGGTTGGGGAGAAGGGCAGGGCCTGGAGACTGTGAGCAGCTTCCTCAGACACCCGCTGTTGAGCTTACCCGTCTCTGGTGCATTGCAGCCCCCCCCTCTTAGTAGGGCTAATGCAGTCCTGTTTTCTCTCTTCGGTCTTCCGACTGCTTCTCACGCAGCCGTGTGTGCTCACGTCCCCTTCCCCTTCCCCGCCCCGTGCTCTGCCAGGCCTCAGCCTTACTGACCTCTGCCCTCCCACGAATGCCCTGCTCTCTGCAGAGCTGGAGCGCCTTCCTACAGCCTCTCTGCATCCATGTTGCCTAACATGGCGTTCCTGTCATCCTCCGGTCCACCCAACAATGCCCTGTCCTTGCTTCAGAGCCCTCTCTTCAGTAAGGCCTTCCTTGGTCCCTAAGGAAGGGGGCCCCTTCCCCCGGGGCCCCAGCCACACTTTGCCTCCCTGCCACGGCCCCTCTGCTGGGAACTGTTTTTTGCAGATGGGTTTCATTTTCTTTCTACGTGGCAAGTCCTTGAGGCGGGGTCTGTGGCTGAGTCAGTGTCACATCCCATGGCACCTGGCGTGTGGCATGGGCAGGGCTGGTCCCTGCAGGTGCTCACTGGCTCTCAGTCTGTCCCACCTGGGTATTGCACAGCAGGATGCTGGCCATCACTTTGGACTGCTGTCCCCTCCCTGTGCCTTCCTTTCTGGAAGCCTTCCAGAGTGAAGAGGCTGAAAAAAGTGGGACGATCATTCTGCTTTTTGGGAGAGATTTTGGGGGTGCTAAGGAAAGAAGGGGAGGAAGGAGTTTGAAATGACCAGTTGGATAATCATCAAGAGTGGAATAGGCCCCCACAGCGATTCCTGAGACTACCTTTGAGAGACTGACGAAAGTCCCAAACCTCCTCAGGAGAAAACAATATGTCTACCCAAGATTCTGCACACTGCTTCCCAGAGTTCCAGAACCCCTGCCCCAAATCCATCCTGAGAGATCCTCAGGCTCGGTGGGCCACACATTAAACTACCGTGGACTAATCCAACCCTCCCTTTATAGATAAGAATGTTGAGCCTCAGAGAGAAGTGACTTCCCCAAGGCCACAGAGCTGCCTAAAGGCCACGCCTGGTCCAGAATCAGTCTGTGACTCCTGGGTCCAAGGCCCGCCCACTCGGCCGCACAGCCTCCGCAGGGGCAGGTGGGAGCTGGAGGTGACGATTCCTCTCCCTTCTCCCAGATTCCCCTCTCAGACCTGCTCCCACCGCAGCAGCCAATGGAGATGGGAAGTTCTCCGGGCAAAGATGGAGAACGGGTCCTCTGGCTGCAGGGATGGTGGACAGGACAGGCCCACTGGACCAGCTCCGAGGAGCCGAGGTGGGGAAGTCTGGGTTGCTGTGCCCTTCAGTGCAGCCTGGCAGGAAGCAGGCAGGGGCAACAGATGCCCTCCGACAGCTGGGAGGAAGCAGCAGGGAAACCATGGTGGTGACAGGAAGCGGGCTCCCTGCCACGTCCTGTACAGTCTTATCGGGAGGCTACCCCGGTGCCCGTGCCCAGTGCTGTGGGGTGGGATGGCGCTGGGGGAGGCGGAGATGGTAGAAGCTTCGAATGACCCAAGTTACAGAGAAAGAGGGGCTGCGGGACGCGACGGAGTAAAGGCAAAATGCCTCTAGGGTGTAATTTGCAATAACCAAATTACAAATTGGGCTGAGTCTGTCCTGCACCCAGGCGGGGTCTAAGTGAGTCAGTGTGGCACCGGGGCATGGCCAGCTCCCTGAGGGCATCGGTAGTCTGGATGTCCGTCTTTCGAACGGTATAGCCTTCAGTCCAACATGGACTCAGATCTCAGCCTCGGCACAAACAGGCTGGAGAAGGGGCCAAACCCCTGGCGGTCTCTGAGGGGATGGTTCTGAGGAGTGGTTGCAGCCACCGAGCCGGCTGGCAGGCTGCCCCAGTGCCACTCTCATGTCCTTGGTGGCAGAGCATTCCCGCCTCGGTCTTCCCAGGTGCTTACTTACCCAGAATATTCCTGGGCTGGTGGAGTCTCTGTCTGTCTGGGCTCCGCTGAAAATGCCAGAACACGGGCCTGGAGCTCCTCCCACAGGACCGTGTTTGTATTTCTTGTTGGACCGAACAGCCGTTAACTGGGCCTGTTGGCAAGCCTCCCTTCTCCTCGTGTTTGTCCCCCAGCTCCGAAGGCCCAGGGTGAGGGGGTCTCCCCACTGGGACCTCCTCCTACAGCTGCAGTTGCTTCCCTGGGGTCCCGAGCAGACCTCTCCCCCGGGGTCATTTTATTTCTTGCTCTTCTGGGATCTGCACGCTGTGTCCCCAGTTGCTGGTTGTCCCAGATATTTCACAGCCTGGTGTCCAGACTCCCCCTTATTTCCCAGGAGAAGGGGCACTTATTTTTTCAGTCCCGATCTTTCCTCTCTTCCAGCTGGTTGGCTCTTGCTCTAGCACTTTTGTGCCAAGCAGAGTGTGAGTGACTTGTAGACTTTTCCTGAAGACCTTTTCTTGTCATTTAGTCTGCATTCGTTTGGTCCTTCAATCAATCATCAACACATACCGCGGCCCTACTGTGTGTGAACGACAACAGGCACCAACCCTCCCCTCGTGGAGCTTGCATTGGGGGGTGGGGGGTTCGGATAATCTCACAATGTACAGAATCATGGATATGTGCCTCGAAGGAAAGGCACACAGAACTAGGAAACTGTACCCGAGGCAGACATGACGGAGCGTGAGGATCCCCAAAGGCTTCCCTGAGGAAGCAATAACGTGAACCCAGATCAGGAGTGAGCGAGGAGGGATGGAGGGTGAAGGGGAGAGCGTCCGGAGTCTGGAATAGTAAATCTTAGTATGTATGCATGTATGCATGCATTTTGTAAAATGTATTTCTCGTGCAAAAACCCACTCCCAAACGCCGGCAGTTCTCAGCCCGGGTGCAGACTGGAATCGCCTTGAGAGTTTTTAAAAGTTCGGTTGCCTGGGTTCTGTTCTCCGTGGTGGTGTTGACGGAATTGGTGTGGAGTGCAGCCTGGTATCAGCGCCGTTACAAGTCAGAGTGAGACCTACGACCCGAGCAGGTCTCCCTCACCGCAGGGAGGAAGGTTCCTGGTCATGTCTTTTCAGGACACTCTTCTCTCGGTATCAGGGGATACTTAGCATCAGAGTCAGTGGACTGAGGATTTTCGAACATTCCATATTCTTGCAGAAGAAATCAAAGAAATGCACACTCAGAATTTCCTCTGTGAAGACCTTATGCATAAGAAGAACAATATATAATGAATAATAAACAGTAAAAGTTATTAGTCAGCAATTGGTTCATTTGTAAGAAGTCCCTGTTGATAATGGTCTACAATAAGGATGTCCAGAGGTGGGCAGTGGCTTGCTTTGGTTCAGCTTCTAAGTGTCCCTCTCAGGGCTCCAGGCCCCACGCACCCCTGGTTTTTCCCTTATGTTGGCTTTCCTTCTCCTCTCTGTTACTTCTTGTTTGCAGTATAGCTGCTGCAGCACCAGACATCTTGCCTGTCTTCACGGCAGAAAGAAGGAGGAGGCTGTGTCTCCCCCCAGCGATGCTTCTCCCTTATCAGGACAGACTTTCCTAGATGCCCACCCTTCTTCCCACCACCAGACCTTGCATCGGCCAACACTGTGGCACACGGTCACCTCCAGATGCAATGGAGGCTGGAAAGCAGAATGCCTGTCTATCTAGTCTCTAAAGTGTAGAGAGAGGGAAGGAAAAAAGAGGGGTGGGAAAGGTGTTGCCACACCCAGCATTGTTCAGGGACCTACAGAGAGTATCCCCTCCTCCTCCTCTTGGATCCAAAGCATCTCTGAACCTCTTCCCTGGGCCTGCCCTGAAATACTGCAGACCTCAACCTGCTTTCGTTGGGAAGTTTGCCCACACCTCCCTGGGCTGCTGTGTTTTTCTCTTCCTTGGCTCTAACACAGCAGTCTGTTGCTTCCTAGGACAACTTGTAATGGGACCCAAAGGGGAAAGAGGATTTCCCGGGCCTCCAGGAAGATGTCTCTGTGGAACCCCCACGAATGTGAATAACCCTTCTTACGGGGAGTCCGTGTACGGGCCCGGCTCCCCGCGAGTTCCTGCGGTAAGGATTTTCTGGATGAAATCTGGGGTGTTATCCACCAGGATCTGGGGCTTTGGAATAGTAAATCTTAGTAGATATGCATGTATGCATGCATTTTGTAAAATGCATTTCTCCCACTTACTGGGTACACACATAAAAAATTGATAAATAAGAACGATCAAAAGAGGAAACCCAAATCATCCATTTGAATGTGGATCCATTTTGGAGTGTTTTCTTTGTCTTAAAAAAAAAAAAGAAAATTTCAAATAAATACAAAAGCAAAACAAATAGCGCAATGAACCTCCATGTACCCTTTACCCAAATTCAATAATTATCACCTCCTGGCCTATTCCGTTTTCTCTTTACGCCTACTCACTACGGCCCACCCTCCTTTGGACTGTTCTGAAGTAGAGCTCAGTCATCGATTCATCATAAACATCATTTGACTCGATGCATAACCGTCCACCCATCATGTGCTTGTGCTGTGATTTATTTAACCAGTGCCCCTCTGTTGGGTATTTATGGAGCTTCCGAGCCTGTCGCTAATATAAATAACACCGTAATGGCCATCTTCGAGTATAAGAATTTTGTTAAGAGTCATTTCTAGTTGTTGAATTACTTGCTCAAATGGCATCACCTTTTTTCTGAAGTCCTGGGAACATTTTAAATGTTTAAAAATTTTAAATTACAGTGGATATTTTCACTTCAACTGCAGACATTAGGAACTGGATTGAAAAGATGTGGGAATCGAGACATTCCCCCCAACTCTGGGGGGTACCTGAGAGTAACGTGCAAACCTCGTTTCCTCCCGTTAACCAGCCCAGGGACAGCTGTTGTGTGTTCTCCTCTAGCTTTCCCCCTGCCCCCTGCACAAGTGCTTTCTGGAAGCCTCACCAGCCTGTTTGTTCTCTGGCAGATTTTTGTGGTCAACAACCAGGAGGAGCTTGAGAGGCTGAACACCCAAAACGCCATTGCCTTCCGCAGAGACCAGAGATCTCTGTACTTCAAGGACAGCCTTGGCTGGCTCCCCATCCAGGTACCCTGAGGCGGGCACTCAGGACATTGTGCACCCAGGGAAGGGGACACATCATTTCATCTAGGGGAGGCCACCAGTTAGACCTGGCCCGGAGCTGTTGGCTGTTCTGTTTCTATAACACGGCCGAGCATCCTCCTTCTATCTGTTTCTGAGCAGTTCTCCATGCCCCTGCGCCCCACGTAGAACGTCCTCTCTGAGCCGGGGAGCCAGACGATCCCACACCCCTGCACGGCTAGGCTGCCCCCTGTCAGTGCCCCGCTGGACCCAGAGCCTCTGTCCCCGTATCAGCGAGCTGCCCTGCCTGGCATGCTGTCCCTGGTAACTGGTGTGCTTCTTTGGCCAGCTGACTCCTTTCTATCCTGTGGACGACACGGTAGACCACCGCAGCTCCTGCGGGGATGGCGTCCTGCAGCCCGGCGAGGAGTGTGACGACGGAAACAATGACATGGGTGACGACTGCATCAGTGAGTGGGGCCCGGCCTAGGAGGGCCTGAAGCTTGAATTGCCATGGGGGCGGGGAGTCAGGGCAAGCCCTAGACCCCCGGGGTGGTGGTTTGGGCAATTCTAGAGCCACAGGGGGTGGGCCTGGGCTGTTGTGGGGACAGCCAGGCCAAACGTTAACTCCCACCACCTGAGCAGGTCACTGGGGTTTGGTGTCAAGGATCTTGCCCCCAGAGAAGCCTCTTTTTGAGTCCTACTGCATGGCAAAACCCATATTCCAACCCACATTCTTTGTCAAAAGATAAGGCTGATGCAGAAACGAAAGGCAGAGAGCCAAGCATTGGAATCAAGACTCACTTTTTCCAGATGAGCCCTAAGAACAAAGCCGTTTTGAGGGGCAGGTGGCTGCCCAGAGCTGCCCGTGGGCTTACAGGATGCCACTGAGATGGGCAGGCAGCCTAGCTCTGGAGGGTTTGTGTTGCTTTTTATTAAAAAAACAAATTAAGTTACAAAAGTAGAAAATGAGGTGGAAAGCATGGGCTCTAGAGTTAGACAGAACGGAGTTCAAGTGCAGGCTCTGAGCCTACTCTGTGGGTGGGGTGATGGGCACGTTGCAGCTCCAAAGCTCACTTTTCTCAACTGCAAAATGGGCACGACAGTACCAGTCACTCAAGTCTTTAGAGAGCCTGTGAGCCAGCATGTGCATGGGTTGTCTGGTATAGTGAGGGCTCCACAGCCCTTCCCTGAATTGCTTTGAAGCCCCTGCTGCGAGGAGCCAGGCTCCACTCCCGGCTGGGGGTGTGCAGAGGCAAGGTCAAGTTTCTTGTTGCCTGCAGGGAGCTGAAGGGGAGGCTTACCGCGGTGAGGACAGCTCGCTCGGGGACGTGGGGGGGGGGGGGGGGGGGGGGGGGGGGGGGGGGGGGGGGGGGGGGGGGGGGGGGGGGGGGGGGGGGGGGGGGGGGGGGGGGGGGGGCGGGGCTGAGAGTCTCTCTCAATGCAGAGGCACTTCCTGTGGCAGTTCCCGGGATGGCGATCCCCAGGATGCTGGCCTTGCCTGGGGTCCCTTCTGTCCCTGCTGCAGACACCATCAAATAGGAGATCACGCAGCAGGAAGGAACTGATGGGTTCTGAAAGCTCTGTGAAAATGAGGGTGGGGTTCAGCCTCCAAGACCCACCCCCTGTGTGAGGACAGACCCCACTGAAGGTCATCTGGCTCCCCAGGGACACAGGGTCACCCACCCAGCCATCACTGTGTCCGAGGCTCACAGTCCCCTGACCCCATCCTTACAGGACCCCAACAGTGCTCCTGTGTGTGTCGCGGGGGTGAGGGGGTGTCTGGGCCCCAGGCTTGAGATAAGGACATCGAGGCTCTGAGAGGCCAAGGGGCTGCTCTCAGACTCTCAGCCAGCAGGTGGTAGGACTGGGCTGGAGCCTGGGGATTTGGTAGGCTGACCAGACGTCCCGTTTTAAATGGGACAGAGCACAAAGGTCCTGTCCCATTCCAAATGGTACATACGGTCAGCCTAGTCTCACTGGGCTAAATTCAAGGTGGCAGGAGGCTGACCACACGGACCATTTGAAATGGCACAGTACTGTTGTTTTCTGTCCCCTTTCAAACGGGACTTCTGGTCAGCCTAGCTGGGGGTCTGGGGCAGTCCCTGGATGTGTGTGAAGCTTTATGGAGGTCCATCGAAAACGCGCATGCTCTGCGTGCGTCCTTGAGGCCACAGTTTCACCAGCTAGAGCCTTAGTAGCCAAAGTCCTTTTGGGTGAGGAGGGCCCAGCCCAGGCTGGCAAGCCCCTCCCGCCCCTGCTCCTTCTCAGAGCTGCACTGCTTTGTGTCCCCTCAGGCTGTCACCGGGCATACTGTGGAGATGGTCACCGGCACAAGGGCGTGGAGGACTGTGATGGCTCTGACTTTGGCCACCTGACGTGCGAGACCTATCTCCCTGGGTAGGGATGGCCTCAAGTGCTGTTAGGACACCCCACCCGCCCGCCCTCCCTCTTTCTCTTCTTTCCTTCCCAAATGATTTTTGAGTGCCTCTTACGTTCCAGGTACTTTCCGGACACTGAGGTATGGTAACAAGCAACATAACACGTGGTCCCTGCTCACCCAGAGGGGACGGGCCGTACACACGTAAACACCATGCGTCCTCCCAGAGCAGACAGACACCACCTCCAGCTCCATCCAGGGCCCCTGGGGACCGGCAGTCTCTAAGCTCAGCCGTTGCCCCTACGTGGGCAGCTCCCGTTCCCCATGGCTGCCAGGACCACATGGGCCTTCTGGGCTGTGGGCCTGGGAGGGAGGCCCAGTGAGGGCTGGAGGTATCTGGGCCTTTCAAAGAATTTGCTGGAACAACCCTCTACCCCTGGGCAGGCCTATGGGTGCAGGTGAGACCACACCAGCATTAATATCTAGTTTTGCTGGCTTGTGGCTCCTTCCAGAACACTTTTGGAACTTAGTATTCCCTTCAAGGACTTCTCTAGTTCTGTCTGAGACTTCTCAGTGGTCCTTCACGTTGCTCAGCACAAATATTCCAATGTTCTGGCCTCTATCTATGTCGACATCTCCCGAGACAACTGAGGGCCATTGGCCCTGTGAGGCACTGATGCTGGGCCCAGAGTGTAACCTCCTCGGCTCCTTTCAAGGTGTAAAATGGTCCCACGTTCCCCCTAATCCTCACGGAACCAGAGCTGTATGGCATTCCAGGGGAAACGGGGAGCCATTCCTCCCCCTGCTTCTCCCTTGGCTCCAGAGTGGTCCACGGGCCCCTTACGTCTCCCAAGTGCCCCAGGAGTCCAGTCTCTTTGGCCTGTGCTTCCATCCCTGTCCCTCTGCTAGGCTTGTACCTAGGCCTTCAGCAGAGCCGGGGAGCAGCCGGCCTCTCTATTGCCCCTTCTCTTCTCTCTTCAAGGGGGGCCTTTTCAATGCCCACCTCCCCCAAACATTTCAACCTATCAAACCAGGCCAGGGGAACCACAGACCTTTAGTCACCCCAAGACTCCAAGCACTTTGGGCTCAGCAAGACCCCCACTACACTTAATGTGTCTGTGCATACTGTCCCTTCCCTGAAGTAAGGTGGCTTCCTAACAGGCACCTGATGGAAGGTCTGAGCTGGTGGATGGCTCCAGGGGGACAACTGAGTTATACACTCACTCAGGGGATACAGGATCGCATGGAGCCCGGGGCTCGCCCACTGGCTCCCATGGTTATGCTCCTAAAACTCTAGAAGCCTCAGAGGATGCCGTGAACACGGGTATCAGGTATGACACACTGTTTGGGGATTAGTACTTGCATTTACAGAGGTACAGACTGTGCCGCCCAATATGGTAGCCCTCGGACACATGTGGCTACTTAAGTTTAAATTAATTAAAATTAAATAAAATTTAAAATCTAATTCTTCAGTCACACTCATCTTATTTCAAGAGTGCAGTAGCCACATGTGGCCAGTGGCTGCCATATCGGACGACCCAGCAGTTGGTATCACCTCAGTAAGACCGCACGGACAGAGCTGGAAACCTCAGGCCTCTAGAGGGCGTGATGGTCTCCGAGATGCTGTGTTAAGAGCAGGGCTCCCAGCCCCTTGCACTCAGCTGGGCTCGAGGGGAAAGCCCTGGGGGCCCAGACCCCACTTTCCCACGCCTCTCACCCTGAAGGAAAATGAGAATAGCTTCTACAGAGCCCGTGCCCCGTGTCCGCCCTGACCACTGTCTGCCTCCTCAGGTCGTATGGGGACCTGCAGTGCACCCCGTACTGCTACATCGACTCCACGCCCTGCCGCTACTTCACCTGAGGGCGCCGGACGAGGGGGGCTGCCTCCCACGTGCCTGCAGCAGCTCCCCCGCCCTCTTACGACGCCGACCTCGCACCGTCCTGGTCCAGTTTCCATCACCGTCACGCAACAAGGATAAGGACAAACTCTTGTTACTAATTAACTCAGTCTGACTGGAAGGACTCAGGACCCGTGCATCCTGTCTTAATCCAAAGTACTGGTAAAGCTCCACATGCCCAGCCTGGGGACAGGCTGTGACCCCTTGCTCCAGCAGCGGACCTTCGTGCCTGCTCTCTTCCCGAGGTGCCCACCAGGCTGTGGACGGCTGAGCACTGTTAGACACACGCAGGCCTGAGGGCTGTTCGTTCTCGTCCTGTTGGGGCATCTGGGATACCGGGCTCTCCGCCCCTCTGAGCTCTGGAAACACGCGCATGCTCACCTGAACAGCTGGCCCCGGGGTCTCTCCAGGCCTCTGACCCACACAGCGGGGAAGTGGGCCCATTCTCTAGGCGGGGCTCCCAGCTCTGGACCTGCTGAAGGACCCCTCAACTGGCCACAGCCCACCATAGCCTCCTGTGGACGTCCCCCAACAAGAGACCCAACTGTGAAGAAGTACTGAGAAAGCCACCATACCCGCACCCAGGCCCGGGTGGAGGCTCAGCTGGGGCACCTGCCGTGCAGACGAGAGCAGAGCAGTGGCCTTCCGTTTCCTGACATTTCCCAAAGGGGCAGCTCTCGTGGGTTCACCATCCCAGGCCCCATCTTGACCTCGTGGCTCTCTGCACTTTGACTTCTGTCTCTTGCATACCCTTCATGTCCATTTCTTGTTCAGGAGATTTGCTGGCAAAGGGTGACCAGGGTTCAAGCCCGGGGAGACTGTGGGTGTTTCCTCAGTCCTGAGGAGAAGCTCACCCTGACTGTCCCTTGTGGGACACCCCCATCATACATGTACACACACACACTTCCGGGCAGAGACAGTTTCTGTCCTGAGCTCCAGCTCCTGGCTGGCTGCTGACCCCTGCGAAGGCCCTGTGACCTCCCTTTGTGCCTCCATAATGCACAGCCTGGTCCTCCTGTCTGTGTGCCTGAGCCCCCATGTGACTACAGGACCGTCCTGATCGTCGGTGAGCTGCCTTTCATCACCATCTTCCCTGAGTGGGACTCAGCTTTGCTTTGGAAAGACGTCTTCCCCGCAGCAGACCTCACGTGGGATTTGCCCATTTGCTTCCAGATGGAGGGACGCTCCAGGCAGGAGCTTCCGGCCCAGCGGGCCATCAGCCAGCGGGCCATAGTGGACGGGGTCAGCCCGAAGGTGGAGTCTTCAGAGGTGAGCACATGGGTCGGCCTGGTCTCCTCAGCCTCTACTGCAAGCCCTGCGGCGCTGTTGCTGCCATGTAAAGCCACCAGCTTCATATGGGGCCTCCGGGTGGGAAATGAAGAAATAAAGGCAGTTCCTTCCCCCGACTATGGCTCCCTCTTCCCTGGGGTTTCGGGGCCGGTGTCCAGCATTGCTGGATGGAGTGAGGGGGTCTGATTTCAAGTCTTCTTCCCAGCCTCTGCAGAGGGTTTTAGAATTTGGAAGCTGTCCTGCTCCCTCAGGGACAAGACACTGAGATTCAGAGATGTAGACAGACTGGCCAAGTCTGTCTTGCTACCCCAAGTCTTGCTACCCCACACCTACCCCCAGCCGTGTATTAGGACCTGGTTTAGGACATGTTGAGGTTCAGTACTGCCTTGGGCCTGGCTTAGAGGGTCCTTGTCCTTCTCTAATCTATTTCATTATCTTCCATCATTTGCTTAACGTCTCTGAGTCTCTGTTTTCTCATCAATAGACTGAGAATAATAGTATCTTATTTCAGGTTGTGTTGAATTTTAGTAATCACATGGTTAAAATTTCTGACATCTGGAAACTGGGAAGCATTGGATTTTATCTGTGTCATTATTATAATATTTAGTGGCTCAGGCCAAATCGATCACATCTTTGGGGGCCTGGGGTATTTTTCTTCCCCTTTGAGGCTAGTTCGATGGGTTCTCCTGTGACAGCAGTTGGGAGCACAGCCTTTACTGAAGAGCAGTGAAAAGGGGCAGTGGTTCTCAAACCCTGCTGCCCAGTCACCCATCTGACAAATGCCACCAGGGATGAGCCCGTAGACCACCAAAATTAGGCTTGCTGTCTGGTAGTGGGGAGACCAAACACCAGAAGAGCAACGGGGCACCTCGTCAAACCAAGAAAGATCAGAAGAAGAGCCAAGCAGGCTGTGTACAAAGGAGTCAGCATGAAGCCCGAGCTGGGAAGTGGACCCAGGTCCTGATTCCTTAAAAAACTGCCGAGCTAAGAAAAACAT
Organism: Lyroderma lyra; assembly: GCA_004026885.1. Taxonomy (NCBI): domain Eukaryota; kingdom Metazoa; phylum Chordata; class Mammalia; order Chiroptera; family Megadermatidae; genus Lyroderma; species Lyroderma lyra. Next base: position 55,438 of record PVJL010003087.1, read on the forward strand.
GGAATGTTGTGCCTGAAAAGCCTGTCAGGAGTTCTTCCTCCAGGCGAATTGAAAATGCTCCTCTGTGTCGAAGCGACTCCCACAGCTCCGGTCTTCCAGGCAAGAGTGGAATGTTCCGTCCTCACTGACAGGCTTGCACACTGCAAAGTTTTGACAGCCCATGCTTTTAGTCACAAAGTTCTGCAGTGATTTTCTGTTCAGGTGGCAGGTACAATGAAGGGAGGCTGGGAATGTCATTGGAAAGAAAGCAGTAGTCACTCAAATAGGGGCATGATGATGATGCTTTCGAGCTGCAGTGGTGACCTTGGGAGAAAGATTACTTCCTATTAACTTGGCGGCTGGCTTTATCAGTGTCTGCTCTGGCAGTCTGATGAATGGCAGGGCACGGGGCTGACGGGTACTCTCTCAGTCCAAACTGCTTAATTTTACTCTTTCACTACTAACAGAGGCCCGAGCTCTGCTCAACTGATCCCAAGATCCACCTGTGGCTAGGATTCTCTAGTCCAGCCTAGAAGCTCCTACTATAATAACCAGGGAAGTGTATGGATGGGTTTTGGCCGTAGGGCTCTTCTCTACCCACCTGCAAACTATTTGAGGGACAAATTTGTAAGCAAAGTAAGGGCTCTGAAGGAAGCTTGGTGACTAGTACTTAGAAACCAATACTTGGGAAGATGGGTTTCTGAGCATCTCGGGGCAGACACACCAGTCATCCCTCACTCTAATAGGAGTATGGGGGGCACATTTGGGTCGAATTGCTTAAGAACCTCCAAACCTCATTATTAATAGGCCGACCTATGGCCCAGTGACTGCTTTACTTGAGTTGTCATCACTCCCCTAGGGTGAAGTGGACCAATTTAAGTTGACAATGAAATTCAGATCTTCCATTTGTAAGGTAATAATAAGCTCCTTCTTGGACCCTGGCAATTCACCAAGGAGGTTTTACACTAGAGCAGTGGTTCCCAACCTTTTCCGACTTGTATGCCCCTTCTAAACCCATTTCTATAAATTACACCTCTTGATTTTAAAATACCTGTTTTTAAAGTGACACTTTATTCAGTGCCTATCTTAATGTAAAATAGGAAATAAGTTAGGAAAAAAAGCTACTACACTAAAAGTACAAACCACAGATTTAATTTTACAATATTCATAACAAATATTGATAATGATCAAGTATTTAACAAACTTCTCATTTATAACTGATACTGTGTATTTGTGTTATCTGAAAAGTCTGTAATAATTGTTATTGTTCTGTAACTAATGTTTTGCATTTTTACTTGGTTTTTTCACCATTACTGGTAATTTTTCAGGTACCCCTGAACTGCCCAGCACGTACCCCCGGGGTCCACGCAGCACTGCTGGGGAACCAGTGCTCTAGAGCAACCCACAGTTACCACTCAGAAGCTTCAGGGGTGTCGTCTATTCTCCATCTTCAATGAGAAACATTCTCAGAGGGTTGCAAATCACACAAGAGTAATAGGCTCAGGACTCCCCACCCCACCTCCTCCAAGCCCCTGAGAAATAGAGGAAAAGAGCTGACATTGCCTTTATCAGAGGGGCATTCTCTTTGGGGGTTCACCTGAGTTATTTTCAGCCCCAGACAGTTGACTTGGAGAGTCAGACAAGTCTACAAGAAATAACCTTATGAAAGGAAGAGATGGGCCCTTCCCCCTCTTCCTGGTTCCCCCTTGCCCCAGTTGTCACTGGACCATTAATTGTAACGAGGGTTGGAGATTCTTAAGCAATTTGACTCGTATATGCCCTTCATGTCCCCATTAGAGTGATGGATGATCGGTGTCTGTCTCCACATGCCCATGTAACACTGAGAGTCTGCTGCAGACACTAGTATCGCAAGAGATTTTCCTTTGTGGTTATTTGGCCGCTACAGTTTCTTTGAGCACAATGGATTTCCTTGTCTTTGATGTTTCACCCACTGAACAGTTCCACACTGCACTGCACGCCCTGCCCTGATGGGAAGTTGACAGCAGCACTCGCTGTCATGGATCGTAACTTGAAGCCCAGCAAGGGAGTTGTTTCCTGAGGTGGTGGTTCTCCATTATGGTTTGTCTGGATGATCCGAAGGGCTTGTCAAAACATGTGACTGGGTCCCACCCCAGAGCTTCTGATTCAGCAGGTCTGGGGTAGGGCCTGAGAACTGGTTTTACTAACAAGGTCCCAGGGCATGCTGATGCTCCTGGACTAGGGACCACATTTTAAGAGCCCCTGCTTCAGGGAGATGGCTCATCTGAGGGCCACAGCAGAAGACTTGACCAAAAACACAGGGAGGACTGGTGGAGACTTCAGATGGGCAGCTCTTTAATACTCTTCTATTAAGCAGGTGGGGTCTATATCCCTTCTTCTTGCATCTAGGTGGGCTTTTGACTGCTTTGACTAATAGAATACTGGGGAGGTGATGCTGTGTGACTTCCCAGACTAGGTCATAAAAGGCTACGCAGCTTCTCAGAACACTCATTCAAGGGGAAGGCAGCCATCATGTAAGATTGACTGCCCTGAGGCTGCCATGCCAGAGAGGCTGCCTAGGCTCTCTGGTTGATGGTCCCAAATGAGCCTGCTTCCAGCCATCCCCACCATCATGCCAGACATGTAAGTGAAACCAGCTTGGACTCCCAGCCCTGTCCACCTGCTGAGTGCCGCCGAGTGACTTCCGTTGAAGCCACTAAGAGCCGACTTGCCCAGATTCTGTCCTAATTCCTAACCAATTCCGTGAGATAAAATGGTTGTTGTTTTAAGCCACTATGTTTTGAGATAGCTTGGTACTTAGCAATAGAGAAGCAGGACACTGCTCTGGGTTAAAAAGGGTAGGAGGAAAGTAAACTCTATGCAGTGAACACAGGAAGTGCCAAGCCTAGAGAAACTATTGACTTGGGTTTGGTGCCCTCTGCAGGAGCCATGAGTTGAAATGTCTTAACTCCCACTGGGATTTTTATTTGGCCAGAAGAAAAGCCAGAGCTCAAAGAGGCTGTAGTGATGACATGGCTGAGCCTTCTCAACCATGCTGGAGACATGGGGTACACGGAGGTAGCAGACTGATTGCATTAATTCCCCAAATTTTCATACCTACCTGTATCCATACCTTTTCCAATGTGCTCTACAACTCCTTTCATCAATCGGTGGAGCATATTTCCCCACTCCTTGATTCTGAACTTGGCTTCTGTGACTTGCTTTGGCCAGACATGTTAGCAATTGTGAGAGGCAGTTGTGTTTACTCTCACTCTAGCACCTCTGCTTTTGCCATGACAATATGCCCAGGATAGGTTGCTAGAGGATGACACGTGGAGCCAACCTGCCCAAGATGCCTCAGTTGTGTTGGCCAAGGCCATCTTAGATCAGCTGAACCTGTCAACTGCCAGGCATGTGAAGGAGTCCAATCAAGACCAGAAATGTCTACCATACCAAGTTTAAATTGCTGGATTTTTGAGCAAAATAATGCTTATTATTTTAAGCCAGAGTTTTAGAATGGTTTGTTACATGTCATTGTAGTGGCAACAGTTAACTGAACATCGAACTCTTAGGTGATGAATATACCACCATTTGGTGATCTGATTCAATTCTAACTCCGATTTCTACCTCAGGAAATGGGAGCCAACTGCAGAATAAGCAGCAGAGGATTCCTGGTCTAGGTCTCTTAATGTGTAATTGCACTCAATCCAAATTTATTGAGCACCCATTAGGTGAAATAACACCACAGAATTAAAAAGGAATATGGTCATAGCCCACCCTGGAGTTTATAGTCCACCGTGGGAGCCGAGACTGCAGGACAGACGTGAGCACTGCTGGTCAGAGGTGTGGAATGGAGACAGGAGGCAGGCTCACTTCCAGGCGTCAGCCTCAATCTGGGCTCAGAAGTGTATGTGTGGTAAGGCATTCCAGGTGAAGGAACTGGAGAGCTAACATGACTAGGACATGCCTCGGGGTTCAGTTTAACCCTTGCATGGTTCTCAGATCCAAAGCTAAGCCTGCCTTTCCAATACAAGTAAAAAGGCCTCAGTCAGATGCCATGTGGCTTACTGAAGTCATCCTTTAGTTTTGAACTTATATACACCTTTTAAAACTGAGGTGTACATCCTAATGATAACGCTAAACTAAAAAGGACTCAATATAGATAATCAGGGTTAAGCACAAAGGATTCCTAAAAGAACCCTACATTTTTCATTGAATTCCAGTTAAGAAAATAAAACGCAAGACAGAAAGTATATTGCTGACCTTCATTTTTACTTAAATATAGTGATCTTTTAAGAGAATAAACCAAAAAAACTTTACAGCAAATATTTTACATAAATGTAAACATGCACATCTACTTCATAATTAAGCAAAATAAACTTTTAAGCACAAAAATTTGGAAATCATTAAAGAATGACACAATGAACCCAAGACAGAAATAACAGGCGCAACAAAAACACATTTCATAAAGCTTCAATTGGTCTTGTCTTCCAACCTACTGGTTACGGCCTGAGTTTAGGAAATCCTACCTTCCTTGCCAAATGGAAACATCCAATTTGGCTGTACCTCTATATATATCCACATAACAGAGTATTACTTTTTCAAAATAATGTAATAAATACATCAAAAACACACACACACACACACACACACACACACACACACCCATTTAACCAGCCTCTCAAATAAGGAAGTAAGGATTGTGGAATTTTCAAGTTTTCCCACTATTGAAGCACACACATATTAATACCACACATAGAAAAAAATGACTCGGCTACAGAAATAAAATAGTTAATGAGTGGTATCATTACAAATCTCATTTGTTTATATTAAGTTTTCCCAAATCACACCTTTACTGTGGTTTGCCATGGCTCCTTAGATACTTTGGACTTAAGTCTTTACACCTCACCTAATGACCCACAGTATAGTAGACACATAGAATAAAGAAAAGGTAATTTTAACATTCAGTTAGAAATGTCAAGATTATGGAAATCAGCATAGATAGTTTTCAGCTGTCTCCAAATGCCTGGAATGTTTTCTCTGTCTACCTTCTCTACCCCATTGGCTAGTTCTCCTGGCCTCCTCACCAGGCTATAAGCACCTGAATGTCTACTCCTGCCCACCTTGCAGGATGTAACAGTCCCTGCTTTAAAGAGTTCAGACCAATCAGAGCTCAAGCAAGGAGGTCAGTATGCACACACAGCGCCTGCAGTCAGCTGAATGAACAAAGAAAGTCCATGAGGATGGCACCAACAGTGCCTCAGGCGTGAGGTTTGGCAGAGGGGAGACTGGGAAGGCACAGAGGCAGGAAGAACACGTCCAGTTTGGCTGGCATGAGAGTACTCATGAGTAGTAGTCTGTGAGGCCAAATTCTTGATTTCCAAAAAGAAAAGATTCCTTATTCTGATAGGTAAAGCTGGAGGGTGGGGAGCGGGAACCCCTGAGGGCTTTGTGCAGAGAACTAACTGCAGCCATGCTGGGGACAGCTGTGCAGTGTCGTAGGGTGGATGACGAGGGAAGTGTCTGAAGCTCAGAGAGCTTGACTCGCCAAACCCAGTCCACATGCAACATTTCCTACAGCAACAAACATCTTTACCCGACATGCCAGAAACCACAGTTCTATCTATACATGTGAAGACTCTGGGAGAAAAAAAGACGCTTAAATAGATATTTTTAGTTCAAGTTCCTGGAACCTGCCCCAGCTTGAGCAAGTTAAGAGCAGTAAAACATTCCCACATCCAGCAACAATTCAAGTCTCCCAATCATGACCATCATCCTCCCTGAGCTGTCATTACCAAGGAATTATAAAGCAATTGTGAATTATAAATAAGTTCCTGCTTGCCATTAAATCCACTGACACCTCACGATGGGCCAAGGACCCACCAGGGTACGAGCGTGTACCAGCGCAGTGGTGAGTGAGCTGCTGGACCACGGCTGCTAGTCCCATCTACAGCTCACTGTGGCCACTATGAGGTGACTCTGTAAGGCTCAACTCTAACCAAAGCTCTCACCATGGACCATCTAATTCCTTTCCAGATCCAGGCTGTTTCCCTCCTCTAGCTGGGGGAGGGGGAAGGCCATCTGGGTGGAGGGACCCCAGTAAGGAAAATCATATTTCATGTTCCTGATACTCACTAAAACAAAACAGATGAAAATTTCTGTATATGCATTCAAATTACAGAAATGAGATACTCCATCCTAATTATGGGACAATTTATCACACATTCACTCAATACGGAACATTTACTAGTGTGTGAGCAGTTTCCTGCAACAACAGATTCATTTGGAAACTGCACACCACAGAAGGCAATCTTGTGACTTTCTTCTGGTTGTATATAAAAAAATACAGATCAGTCTGGGAGTCAGGCACAAACAGTGGTACAAAAGCATGAACAGAAATACATATCAAAACAATGTGCTCATTTCATATTGCAGAATGCCTATCTAGATTCTGGTTCTTGAAAAAGTGTTGGCTGGATTTGTTCAGCAAGGATTCTTCATTATACTTCTTCACTCCTCCCACCTACTAACACCTACTGAGTGAATGAAGAACGCTTAGTGTGGATCTATATGAACTGAAAGCCCCTGTAACTGAGTCACATGTGCCAGCAGAGTGACTGGTCATTTCATCTGCTCACCCAGCCTCATGTGTTTAGGGACTGTCTGGTTCTGAATCTGATCTGGAAGTGCCCAGCGTTTTTGTCTTTTGAAATCCAAAAGCAGCTCCAATCTATGTATGTAAGTCCCACGTGTAAGGAAGGGAACAGTGGGGAAAGCCCGGCCTGGGCGCAGGAGACTGGCCATAAACCAGCTGTGTGCCTCCCTTTCCATATTTGTAAATGAAGGGTTTGACCTGTCAGCGCTCAGGGTGCCGCTCAGCTGACCCTTTAGAACTCCATCTTGAAGTCCATTTCTACACAGGCTTGTCAGGCTGGGTCAGACAGAACTTCCTCACCACTTTATGTCCATAATTTAAAGTGGTTTTAACATACTTCTGTGCTGCAGTTTGAGGTTTCCGTCTCTCTCCTACCCCTCAAAAACTTTGCTTCATTTCACTGGTGCAGACCATATGGCCAAACTGGTGCCTGCTGAGGTTTAAAACTGAATCACTGGCCTGGTGAAGACATGGCCTTTTAAGTCACCTAGACCAGGGTACACTTGTCTATTTTTCATTAACAGTGATAACCAAATAGAGACAACACTGTTAGTTCTACAGAACTACTTAAACTTTGAAACATGTGATTGTTCAAAAATTACACGAGAAAATCACCCATCACCACTAAGATAAAGACTTGAACATTTGAGAGGTCCAGAACCTCAGGCTCCTATAGTCACTGATCCACAATATTTCCTCTTGGCAATGGACTTCATGCAAAGTAGCCCGGTCTTGCAGCATATTTGTGCACCAAAAAGTTGATTTTGAAAGATCCAGCTCTAGTCATCACTATCACTGCCAGACTCACTCAACTGCAAGTCATTTCCTATGAAAAGAAAAGAGAATCAAACCAAAAGTACATAATTTAAAAATGATGTCCCCATAATTCTTTGGTTGACTGCTTTAGCTATCATACTACAGTACAACCTCACCAATGCAATTTAGTAGGGAAGAAAATCGATTTGGCTCAGTGAAAAAACTGGTACAGTCAACATTTTGAAAGAAATGCTATTTGTTAGCTGGAAAGTATAACAATATTTCTTACACTGGGATCGAACAGGAGAGGAGTAGGCTAGACAGCTTTTAAATGTCTTAATAAATAGCAAGAAAATATTTCTAAACTATTTCACTGTCCAGTAGAAATTTCCATTATTAAGTTGCTTTATAAAAGCTAAAATAACACTAAAGTGGGCTTGCCATTAAGGAAGCGGAATACTGTTTAAATCTGTAACACGCTAATCCAATACCATCTCTGGTATACCTCTGTCCAGGATATTCACATTGCTTTAAACCTGAAATCTGAACTACTGAGCTTTGTAAAGCCTCAAACTTTTGTTTGGTGTGCAGAATTTAGGCTTTTAGGAGTGAAAAATGTAAGTACTAAACACTTCAATCTAACATGATAAGAATAAAAGGCCCCCAGTTGATACCAGTTGAATTTCAACAAAAATAAGTTTCTGTATTTCTGGCATGCTAATCTCTATGCCAGCTCTTCTCAAAATTTGTTCTGAGGACCTTGGGGTCCCTGAGACCCTTTCAGGAGGGGCCGAGCCCAAGGTCCTTCCTTTTCTAACTACAAACCTGCGTGATGCCAGGTTTTCTTCATACACTTCAACCTAAACAATTTATGAAAACAGACTGAATGCAGAAGCACATGTAAGAATCCCTATTTCTATTAAGCCAGACATAAAAGAGATTTGCAAAATGTTAAAGCAATGTTACTTTTCTTACTAAAATATTTTGATTTGGAAAATTTTTCATAAAAATTATTTTTGCTAAAATGTGGTTTATTCTTTTAAATGAATCACTGAGTATTTTAAATATTTTTACTTCAGAGTTTAGCAAATTTGTGCTATTTACTGTGACAATCCTGGTTTAAACAACTCTAACACTACTATATATGAGGTATGCAAAGATTAAGAACTTGGCATTTGATGAGCTGAGGGACAGGATGACTTAAACAGACATAAGAAGCTAAAAGGAATTTAAAGCATGAGTGGATAGTGCTACAGTGATGCCCACTGTGCCTTTTGTTCTCCTTTCTACAAGGAAAGAATGATTTAGCAGTGACTGGGCCAAATGAAGAACTGAGTTAAAGCCACAGTAGCCGTCTGCTACGAATACCAAACTCCCAATGTGCAGCCATAGCCAACTGAGAACAGCGCCAAAGTAGACCCTGAAACCCAGAATCTGGGCCCATATAATGGGATAGGAGACAATATCCTTAACTGATTCCTAACAGGGTTGAACTCACTCAGGTAGAAAAGCAGAGCCCAGTGTGGTGGTTTTCTAGTGGGGGTGATTCTGCTTCCCAGGGGCCATTTGGCAATGTCTTGAGACATTTTTGGTTACACTACTAGGGGAGAAGGGTGCAATGTTTGGGGCATCCTGTGGGCAAAGACCTGGGATGCTCTTAACCATACTGTAACGCAGAGGACAGCTCCCCACTACAAAGCATTAACTGGTCCAAAATGTCCATAGTTCCAAGGCTGAGAATTATCTTTGTCTGGACCACAGTAGTAAGGTTAACTAGATTAGCTTCCCCATGACTGCCTCCAGACTTCCCAACCTCCTCAAAGGAAGCCTTACAGAGTATTCATTAGGACTCTGGAGAAAGAGCGTAGAGAACCAGCACTTGCCCCACCTCCGAAACAAAGAAATCTGTTATTTCTCTCTGCTTTACTTTAGTATTAACTGCATTGAAAGCCACCCAGAGATGACAATGTCTCTTCCTTTTCCTGTTGCCAAAGGCTGGTTAAGTCTCCAAATATATCCAATAGTGTAGGTTCCCAAGTCAGAGGCTGTGGGACATCACGGTCTGCAGACACTGGGTTCTTGGGAGTGTATAAACACCTGCAGGTGGAGGACAGTACGTGGCAGGTAGCACCCCTAAAGCCTGGCACCTGCAAAAATAAAGAGCCTAGCTGTTCACGTTTCAGCATTTTCCAGAATTCACAAAACCTAATTTGTGCCAGTGGGAACAAGGAAGGAAAAAAACAGATTTTTTTAGTTTTGTGCTTCCTTTTTTTTAACTGTTTGATAATTTAATCAATTCTGCTCCAGATTATCTTTATCAGGATCCTTTCTTATGTCTTAAATGTTAGTATCTTCCGGTTTATAGACCCTTTTCTAAGATTAAACAGAATCTGTACCTCTAGCCGATGCGGCACCCCTTTCAGCCAGAAGTGAAAGCATACTTACTGAGAGTGTTCATAAGCTGGTTGCTTCCTTGTGGCCGGCCAGTTCCATTGGCAACGGCCGGCCTGCTGTTGTAGGGCTGCTGGTGTGAAGGCTGTGCAGGAGATGCAGGGCCATGGTCCTCACCTCCGCTGCTGGAGCTGTCGTCATCGCTTCCTGAGGAGCTCTCAGAGTCTGAGGAGCTGCTCCCACTGCTGCTGCTCATCTGCTCAATAATGTCAACTTCAGCCCTCAGCTCTGGAATAACATGACATGACATGGGTCAGCACAGCAACCATTCTCAAGGCAGCACACTGAGCCTTCTGCAAATAGTAAATCAGCAAAACCAAGAGCAATAAAGAATAACTTAAACTCCTGCTTCTCAATTCCCTAAAATGGACAAACAAAATGACCAAAATGAGCCAACAAAAACACCTAATCTGCCTCTATAAAGAGAGCACAGAAATATTATTTACCCCCCAAATAACAAAAAAGCAAACTGTTTCAGGATGACTGTTCTGTGTAAGAAATGAATTAAATTCTATTTTGCTTTTATCTACTAAGAAAAAAAGAAGATTGTGAATTATGGAATTAAACATCAAATAAGAGAAGGACAATATTATGCTAAGAAATTGAAAAATATTTGACTAGGAACTGGAAGGTCTGAGTGCTTGTTCTGGATCGCCCTCTAGCCAGCAGTGAGAACCAAGTGGAAATCCATGAATTTTCCAAGACACTCTGGTAAAATGAAAGGCCAGAGCACACAGCCTCTGGAGTCCTTTCCAGTTGTCATGTCCCACGAATAAATGAAGGCTTGCAGGAGGAGCCACATGACTGAAGAAAAATGGCTAAACTTTCCTCTGCTGCCCTCTGTCCATACCTGACTAACAGCCATGCCTGCTAGGTACTGCATTTTTTACAGATACAAAGCAGGGAAGGAAAAACATGTTTTATCTAAGCATCTCAATGTCACTGAATAAACTAAGGCTACATCATAGATTTTCCTGTCCAAACACACCTTCATCAGCTATGGTTCCTTTAAGTATAACTGGCAATGACTAACCACTCATGGTCCAATTCCTGTTCAACTAAAGTGGTAACTTTCATAAATGAAATTCCCATATTCATGAGGAAAAATATCAAGAGGCTTAACAACTGTGCATGATGTAAAGTGATTTCGTTTGCTCTTTTGAAAGACAGTATTCCTATAAGGTGGAAAAAGCAAACTTCTTAAGGCCAACTCCATCTTTCCCTGTTTACCACTGTTATGAATTTAATTTTTTCATAAAACTTTACAAACATGAAATACAATACTTACCCTCAAAACTTCCTAAAAGTCTGAACACCTAAAACCATCCACTGAATAGGGAAGAAAGCCAAGGTAAGCTTTTTATTTCAGGTATGAAGCAGAGAGAGAAGCCCAACCAGACTTCTAGGTCTTTCTAGACCAGTGTCCACTTGCACTGGTCCTCAAGGCACTTCTGCATCTATAAACTTGCATTAGGACAAAGCACTAGTCCTAGTATTGTAAATATCTCTCTAACCTAGACACTATACCAACACTGGCACACTTGGTTCCCACCCCCAGTACCCTGGAATTATCTTCTTCCAAAGCCTTAGCAGTGTGCTATGTGGAGCTTATTTAAATCCTGGACCTCTAAACAGAATGCTACAGACAGCCACAACTCAAGTCACTATGGCCAGACTCGCCCCTGTCAAATGAGGTAAGTGGTAATAAGCCCCCAGCCTCATCACCTCCGGAATGATGACCTCTAAAAAAAATCTTTTCAATGGCAGAGAATGCTCATGTTGTCATCTCAACATGGGAGCCTTGTAATCTCCACAAAAATATCAACACCCTACTCCAAGGTGCTATCGTGCCTCCAGAAAATGCTCTCTACCTCTTTTGATATCATCCAGCTGCGGTTCAGGTGAAGGGTTATCTTTCAAAGGAGACATTTTGGGTCCAGCTGGAGGCTTCGTTGGAGCTCTGAAGGGCACAGGTGGTGGTGGAGGTGGCAGCTGTGATGGCTGTGGGGGGCGAGTGGGCTGCTGTTCCATTCGGGCTTGGATTTTACTGCTCCCCTCAGCCCTGAAATGAGATACAGACATTAAATCAGAAGGGGAAAACCAGTGGTTCTCAAATCAGTCCAGGTGACCAAGCACTTGGAAGTCTCTGCAGAACACCATGCTTTTTAGACTGTTGCAAAATATTGACCTAATTTTATCACATGAACTAATCATTCAACTGTCTATTGTATTCTAGAGCTATACTATGCACCACAGAACAGGCTCACTGCCCTCAGGGAACTCACGTGTTATAGCAACAAGCAGATACAACAGCTATGCAGAATATGATGTGATTATGAGAACTCATTTTACTAACAGAAAATATGACTGTCTGACTTGTAAACAATATTAAGTGATGATCACAAGTTTATGGTTACTAAATAAACCTAGGTCATGAAATATTGGCCAATTTGCAAGTTTTTCCATTATCTACTTGCTGCTTGCTCATTCTGTCACAAGCTAGCTCTTGCTGGCAAACAAAGCATTCTACCCCAAACTGATAATACTCTATCGATTAACAGTTTCTCTTATAAACGGACTAGCCTAGCAGTTTTTAAACTTTAGTGTGCATACAAATCATCTGGGGATCTCATTAAAATACAGATTCTTACTTAAGTAGGTCCTGAAATTCTGCTCTCTTAACAAGCAACCAAGTGGTAAGTGCTGCCAGTCCCCAGATGACACTGAGTAGTAGGAGAAAAGCTCACAACCATTAGCTATTGGAGGTAACAGCAGCACCTGGTTCATGGAGGTAATTGATGCAAATACACCAAGTGGCAGGAGAGGAGCTGGGGCTCTACAGTGCACTGCCACTTAGGTAAATCCCAATCTCACTTATCCTCAGTCCCTTTGCACACATGCACGTGCGTGTGTGTCTTTAAGGATAACAGCAGCTCTTTCTAAGAGTTACTTAAAGATGAGATAAGATAATGCCTAAAATATCTAGCATAGTTCTTGGCATATGATAACCCCTTAATAAATGGCAGCTACTTTTATTTTTTTGTGAAAGGAGTAAAGAAAAATGGCTTGAGGAAGCACAAACAGAAAAACATTAGGCTGTAACACTCACTTTAAAATAAAATTGCTGTATTTACAATAATTTCTATATCACAATGTTAACAACAGAACCACTGGGTTACTTCTATTTATAGAATAAATTCTGACTCTGAAATACAATCTGACTTGCTTCATGAGACATGTAATGTCTACTGAATTAAATATTAAAAGACAGCTCACTAGCTCAAAAAATCAGGTAAAGCTTTATTTTGGTAGTATAACCTCAAATGGATCTTATAAAAACTTAATGTTTTTACTCTAATAAAGACTATATACCTTTCAATTACTTTTGTAATTATAAGTTCATAAAATTTAAATCTTATTCGTTAAGTGCTATTGTACCAAAATCATGAGATTAATAAAATCAATTAAATTATAGAGTACACCCCTTCCCCAAATGGCTTCTACATTTTGGATCTTAAAAGCATTATTTCTTTCTAGCACATTTGAGGAAAAGATATTTTATTGATTTGTCTGATAAGATAGGTGGAGTTGTTGAGATTATTGATAAGACACTGAGTACTCAGATATTCACATCCTTATAAAATAACTGAATAGATAATACAAAGATCTAGAAACTTCATAGCACTCTGTACCTATTCACGTACCTTGTTTTCTTGACCTGAATACTGCTACTGAGTTTTTCCAGCACGTATTCACCAGTGTCATGGTTAATAATAAGCACACAGTCTTTCTGATAAGGCCGTTTGTTCCCCTTGAACACAGTCATTGGTGGTGTGGATCCCTACATGCCACAAAAAGTATAAGAGGATCAACCCAAAACACACCAGTCATGAATATCAAAACTGAATTTACAGGTGACTATCTTTAATAATCTTTGCTTAGAGCAACTCAAAAAAACCAGATTAAACTGATTTCTATTTTAACTCCTTCTGGTTTCCCAGGCAAAAATAAAGAAGAAATAATAATATAGCAAGCATCTGTGACTGTACAACTGGTTCTAAGTAATCAAGAAAGGTAATGTAAGTTTTTAAATTACTGTACATTTTTCTAGGGATTTGGGAAATGTTACAAATAATGATAAAGTGTGAACTGAGAAAAACAAATTAACCATTACTTGTATTACTTGAGTAGAGTTTTCACTATGAGAGGCAAAACTAGTGAGCCATCTCTAATATTTCCTTGTAATTCAAGAGTCCAGGACTTCCCCTTCATGCCAAGAAACCACCAGAGCATCTCCAAGGGCAGCTCATTATTCTGGTTAGCTCAGAGTAAGTATATCACACCACTCACCTGCCTACGCCCTTGGATCATGAACCAATTGCTCTGAGGTCAAATAATTAAATCTTTATGCCAACCACAGCCCTTCGCCCTCACCCACACCACTCATCCCTAGGTTCTGCAGGCTCCAGAGCAGAAGGCAACTGGCATTCTCTCAGATCCTCCATCTCTTTCTTCTAGGGCTCTAACAAGGCCTATAACACCTGCTCCTTTCTTTCAATTGTACTCAACCTTCAAATGTACTCAAAGGTCACTTCCTTAGGGAAGCCTTCCTTGACTTGACTTTCTAAAAATAAACACTATGTTTTCTTATATTTAAAATCCATATAGTATAAGCTTCACAAGGGCAACATATGTCCTTGTTTTGTTCAAGACTGTATTCTCAGTGCCTAGTAATAGACCAGCAGACAGGTACTCAATTAATATTTGCTAAATAATAAGATTTAATCCCTTGTATAGAATAAAAAACTGGCTCCTTAACTTCTTATTCACACGGTACAAATTTTGAGTAGGAAGGGACCTTAGGGACCATATATCTAACCCCTTAGGGAAAGTAAGGTCCAAAGGGAGATGATGTAACCTGCCAAAGGCAACAGGTAATGAAATGGCCGTATGAACTGGTCGACTAGTCATTTTTCCAAAACACAAAGCTTCCCAGGCCAGGTCTCCCCATCCAGAGCCTTTTCATTCTATTACTGACACTTATTGTGTCCCAGGACAGGGCTGTGACATGCAATGACACAAGTTCACTAAAACTATTTTGTCTAATCCTTTGGGGTTTGTGATCAGAGTGTTGCCTTGGGCAAGGCATCACAAAAGCCTCTCTGCAAGGGTTCTCAATTCAGCTTTTAATAAGTTCCTCATCACTCAATCAGCTAAATGCTCTGAAATTCTGGTATTTGCCTGAAACCATCAGCCTATACTTCATACCTTGACAGATATATATGAAAGATGTAAATCCTGCTCCTGCCTATCTCAACTTCTGGTCTGGCAGCCACCACACTCCTTTATCAGCATGGCATCTAGGGCTGTTCTTTGTGGAGTTGCTTGGGGAAAAGCTATGCATGTCTAAAAGAGGAGCTAGATGTCCAGGTAGAATCCTTGTCTACTTTGTAGCAAATGGGGAAAAAAGGAGTTTGTGGAAAATGGCAAGGAATCACTTTTAATCAAGCACCTGGGAAGCATGAATTCCACTCCACACTATATCCCAAATTCTTTTTTTATGTTGGCACTTCAAATCATTAGAAAATTTTAAACAGTAGCAAATTCAAATTGTAGTAACATGAAATAGGAGGATTCACTGTGATTGTAATTTTGAAAAGCAGTAACAATGGAATGAACGTACAGGGATATGTGGCAGCGTGATTGTGACTTCATCTCCTTTGCCAACCTGAAGCTCTCCTTCACAGGAAGTATCTATAGATGCTGGCTTAAAGTCATCTAGACAGAAAAGAAGAAAGCATTTATCCACCAGACGACTTACGCCAAGGGCTTATGGGTGTTCTCATTTAAGAATTACAACTTTTTTATTACTCAGATAAATGGAAAATACCAATAACTTAGAGTATTTAAAAAACTATTTCATTGTGGAAAACTTCAAATATACAAAAGCAGAGAGAACAGTACAATGAACCCCTGTGTACCATCACCCCGCTCAGTAATTACTAACTCTGGGACAACCTTGTTTTATCTATACCGTCATATACTTTTCCTCCCATTCCAACTGATTATTTTGAAGAAAAAAACCTAGAATTTATTTATATACCATTTTATTAAACAAAGATATTCCTTTCTTCCCAGTGACGGATGAAAAATAATGTTTATTATCCATAATAAAGTGTTTTGCTAGGGCTGTTCTGAGGATCAAAACCAACAGTGTTTAACAAGATTCTGTGATTGCAAAACCCTATATGAAATATGAAAAGCCAGAGCATCATATAAGCTGACTTCATTTTTGCATAAAAATGGTCAAAATTAGGATTTGCAACACTGGAGTTCCATAACTTTAACAAAGATACTCCTGTAAGTGTTTGGAATAGTAGATGGCTGTACCGTATCTCCAAAGGTGAGTCCTGTCCACGTTCCTAAATTGCAGTTAAAGTACAACATAAATGGCCACCTTACTCCATTTTAACACACACCTGCCTCAAAATGCAGGCCGGGTGCCTATGTGAGGTGTCTCGTTTAAATGCCACATCGCCCTTCCCTGTTGTAAAACATCGACTTAGTAAACTGTTCAGGAAACGATGCTCTTATCACACTCCCAGTATCCTCCCTCTAAGAGAGCTGATCTGCTGTCAGTAGGAAGTATAATAATGGCATGGCAAGTGACCACACAAAGATGGTACATCATTATCTAACACGCCCTCTTCCAATGTGTTGAGTCACATCTATGAACTCCTTTGACAAAACAAGTCTTAACCAGGGTTAGCACTACCAAGACAGGAAACCAGGAGCTTGTGAATCATAGAGGGATGCTCAGTCAGCTAATTCATAAAAGCCATGTCTTTCTTTACTCAGGACATAGAGTGGAAGTGCCCTCCCTTCACAGAGTCTATAATCATGAAGAAAAGGAAGGTCCAGCGTAATGACTATTTAAACATTGTTGATGCCTGCTCTCTTCTGCGTCCAAATATAAATTAAGCATTCCAGGCTCAAAAGTTCTAATTTCACTCTTCACCCCCAAAGGACCTGGTCCTGAGTAGAAAGGCAGGGTTGTAGACGTGACCTCAAAAGATACCAAAAATCAAACGAAGTGCAGAAAGCTACAGGAGGAAGGCTCTGATGGGGCGCAGGGAGGATGCGGATTCTTTGGCTGCAAGAGGGGGTGAAACGCAGTGTCAGCGTGCCCAGAGCCAGGGCGGACGAGGCAGGAAAGCTGAGGAAAACTGGGGATAAGAGAATGGAATAGGGGGGAGTGGATGAGGCTCCTGAGCAAACAGGAAGAGTCCTCTAAACGTGGGGAACCCTGGAGGAGTACATCAGAAAGGGAGGTGAGTTAGAGGAAGAAGAACCAGGGTCCGATGTGGGGTAATAGTCTTTCGGCAACAGAGAGTGGGTTTGGCACAAGCAAGGGCTGGGTGGGGGGATGAAAAGAGAAAGAGCCCAATGAACTTCGGAAAAAGTGTTTGGGACCATGAGAAGGAAGCTCAGTTGGGAGTGACAAAGGGTTTGGTCTGTTAAGAGTGAAGTGGCGGGGGTGGGGGAAGGTAAAAAGTCGAGGTCCTGGAGAATCTGGAGAGAAGGGGGCTGACGTAGGCAGGGGGTTCACTGCACTTTGAAGGGCCGAGGAGGCGAGGAGGGGGTCGAGATTGGCAAGAGGCGGCTGAAGCAGCCGAAGGGAACCGTGGAGAGCGCTGACTTACAGCGAATGGTGTGGAACGAGGTTCGCGGTCGCTTCTCGAAGCTCTCCCCGAGTCGCAGGCAGTGTTCCTCGCGGTCCAGCAGCGGGTTTGCGGTCCCGTTCATGGCCCCACACGGGCCTCGCGCCGGGACCAGCGATATCCAGAAGCTGCTACGGCCCGAGCTTCCGGCGCCGGCGTCCGGGAGTATGACGCTCCCGGGACACCACTCGGGAGCGCAGCTGGAAGCTAGCCGGCGCCCACCCCGGGCCGGAAGCAAGTCTTCTCCGCGTGGGGGTGGGGCAAGTCCCTGAGGAAGCAAGGCCGCGGAACTTCCGGCGTCGGGGAGGGGCTTCTGGGTTCGTAGCGGAAGTGGCGGGGGCGGTGCCGTGGCAGTAGAATTCCGCCCGGATCCTGACATTCTCAACGCTGGTTTGTCCAGATTCAGGGTTATTGCGCGGCAGCTCCCAAATCCTGCTTCCGAGGTCTGGGCCTGGTTTAGGGCTGAATGCACCCGGCCGTACCCCTCCAGGTTGAGTCTAGGAGCTGATGATGGCGAGCCTAGAGCGCCGCTGACTGGATTAACGTGGGTCTGATAGCCAGTAGGGCCGGCTCTCCCCAGGCCCCCGCGGCCGGGTCAGCTTAGTTTATCCCGAGATCCTCAGGATCCTACGACACGCATTACTGGTTCTCTTCTTCCCCTTCGCGCGGTGATGGCGGTACTAACTGAGTAAGACCTCAGTCCCTGGAAAGCTACTCTGCCTCTGGTTCTGAGACAGCTTCCTGTGAGTGAGATCAGAGACTCAGGGCACCCGGGCGTAGTAGTTCCGTCTTCCTGGAAAAAACAATCTCCCATCTTTGGGAAATGATGACTCCACTTCTGTCGGGCCGTTGACCACCCACCTTCAGTTCGGGCAGCTGTTGTGATTGTTAAGTCATCTCTTTCACAGGCACCAAAAATTCAAGAGTATTTTCTCTTCAAGGTTTCTCAACCAGTTCTTGGGAGTGCCCTTTTTCTAAACTAAACGGACTTATTATGATAGATGACTTATTGTGATTTGAATTAAAGTTCGGTGCATGGGAGTCCTGGGCCACAGAACCTAAGCCCTCTGAAGGTGGGGACTTTATCTTGGTCTTCTTTGTGACCTCTCCTGTAGCGGGCAGGGTTTTGTGTGGGTCAGCACTAGTAAATGTTTGGTGTATTGAACTCGGGTGAAAGAACTGTTCTAGAACCACTAACTCAGCGTCTTAAAGATCTGTACTAGAATCATGAACCAAAATCTCTTTTTCCTGAGGGGTGAACCCAACCTGGGGAACCACATCTGAGAAAACCCTGCCTGTGTCTGCAGGTTCAGCTTGGATTCCTCACATTATTCAGGGGTGGAGAATCTTCAGCGGTGTTAAATATATTCCTATTTTCTTATGGGATGGCATCTTTGCAAAGGAAAGGGCTGCAGGCAAGGAGTCTCAGCTCTGAAGAAGAGGAGAAACTGAAAAGACACCAAACTTTAGTGTCTGACTTTAAACAGCAAAAACTGGAAAAA
This sequence comes from Lyroderma lyra, assembly GCA_004026885.1. NCBI lineage: Eukaryota > Metazoa > Chordata > Mammalia > Chiroptera > Megadermatidae > Lyroderma > Lyroderma lyra. Next base: position 74,481 of record PVJL010003087.1, read on the forward strand.
GAGGCTCAGAAGAACTGGGACCTTTTTTACAAAAGAAATAGTACGAATTTCTTCAAGGATAGACACTGGACCACCAGAGAGTTTGAGGAGCTCAAATCATGTAGGGAGGTAATGTTATACCTTATTTGGGCTGTTTTTCATGTTAAATGTGTAGAAGAGGAGTGCTTGACTGCATTATTATGGAACTGTAAGGTAGAGAATTTATGAAACCTGTCATAATGCTCTGTACCTTAGACAGAAATATACTGTTTGGTGTCAAGTAGTTTCAGCAGTTTCTGGGTCGTGTAATAGTACATAGGGAGAGAACTTTAATGGGCATTTCTGTTTCTCTAAAGCTCATCTGAATGTTGTAAATATTAAATTCATACTGAGTGACTTCAGTGACAGATTCAGATTCATAATGATGATGATGATGAATACTTTACCGAAGTAGCCATTAGTATTATCCTCACTTAGGAAATTGAGGCACAAAGCTGTTTAAGTGATTTGTCCAATGATAGAACACAGGAGTGAGGGGAGGAGTCTGGATTGAACGCAGGCAGTTTAGCCCCAGAGCCTGTCCTCTTGGCTATTTTGTGTTTTCTCCATGCCAAACTGCCCAATCAATGTTGGATGACAAATTGAGATATCAGTATTAACTTTTGGTTATCAATTTACTTGTTTATTGTCTGCTCCAGGGGGCAGAGATTTTGTCTTTCATGTTCTGGATCATTTAGTTTTGTTTTTTCATTATGCAAATAATAGTGCACTGTAACTTTCTCTTTCCTCAGTTTGAAGATCAGAAATTGACTGTGCTTGAAGCTGGCTGTGGGGTTGGGAACTGTTTATTCCCACTTTTGGAAGAAGATCTGACTATCTTTGCTTATGCCTGTGATTTTTCTCCAAGAGCAGTTGAATATGTCAAGGTTGGTGTACTATCCATGTATTATTCTGTTATGTTTGTTTTCTTAGATTTGATTCACCTATGCTGTATACCCATTTGCCCAATTCCAGACCACTCCGTGAAGCTAACCAGCTGTGATCACCATAAATGTAGTTTTCCTGTTTACATACATATATAATACATACAGAAATAGCTTTATTCAAAAAGTAGAAATATAATGATAGGGGGTTCCCTGGTGGGGTAGTGGCTAGACTTCGGTGCTCTCAATGCCACGGCCTGGGTTTGATTCCCAGCCAGGGAACTACTCACCCACCCCCACCCAAAAAATATATATATATAATGACACTGTTAGACTTATACCCAGATTTAATGATTTCCAGCATTTTGCCACATTTGTTGTAAAGACTTTTTCTTTGCTAAACCATTTTAAAGTAAATTACAGACACTTCACTGTTAAATATGTCTGCATATATCTTCAATAAATATTTTCTCTACATGACCACAAAAATCCCCATCATGTCATTAATACCTAGTCCAGATTCAGATTTCCCCAAATAGGTATCTTTTATAGCTGTATTTAATCAAGGACTACTTATACTTCATATGTACCTTAAATCTCCTTAGCCTAAAACATTCCTGTCCTTCACATTGACCTTCGTCCCATTGACATTGAGTTTTTAGAGAGCAAGCCATTTTCTGTAACCCTTTTGCAGCAACATTCAGATATATCTGAATGAATATATCCACGGACTACTGTGTTTGAGTTTACCCCACAAACTCAAAAAAACTTTTCTGCATTTACAAGATTTCTTTAATGTTTTCCTGTGGTTTCCACTATCAACAACAAAGGTGTTTTGTATGCCATATTGTGTAACATTTTAATAAATTTTTTATGTTATCAATGCCATTAGATTCTAATTAATGCTACTTAGTACGTTTTGAATATTTTTTGCTAAAATTCAATGTAATGGTAAATGTATTACCATATAACAAAAATTTAAAATAAAAATAATCATTTATATACAAAGCAGCTCAAAATGTTATTATTAAGTGCATAAAATAGTCAAAATACCAACTTTTTATTTTTTGTAGACTTTTGACACATTTAAAAAAAAACAACTTGAAGTCATTTAATGTAGTTAAAGTGGTAACGAGGTTCTATGTTCCCAATTGTCCTAATTGTTCCTTTGTATCATCATTTAACTTGTTCCTCTGTCCCCTATTTTTCCTGTACAGTGGAAGTTAGTTTAAATCGGGTGAATTATTTTTGGCAAAAGTACTTTAATAGGTGATGTATCTTTCATAATACATCCTGTCAGGAGGCAATACTGTCTGGTAATCTTACTATAAGCTTTAATCACTGGGCTAAGGCAGTAATTACATAATTCCTTTGTTACATAAATATTTCCCTTTTGCCATTAATACATATGTGGGGGAACTTTGGCAACTTACAGATACCTAGTTTTCCATCAGCCCTTCGCAGTTTTAGCATACATTAGACTTTTTAGTAGTGGTATCACATTGTATTGTAACTTACTTTTGTCACTCTACATTATATTTGGCAATATTTCATCTTTGAACATATATGTCTGCCACATTTTTTTTAACCTGTTGCTGTATTCCATAGAATGGATATATCATACTTCAACAATTACTCTGTTGATATTTGTTGAGATTATTTCTAATTTTCTGCTCTTATAAGTAGAGTTTATGGAATTGCCATCATGGACATGCTCTCTAAAACACGTGTACACATTTCTCTATGGTGAATAAATGAAAGAAATAGAATTCCTTGGAGAAAGAGTATACATATTTAAGTTTTAATAGATAATGCCAAGTTTCTTTCCAGAAAATGATACCAATTTATTATTTCACCAATAATATTAAGACAACTTTTTCTCTATGCCCTCAACATTTGATGTCAGTATTTTTTATTTCTCCCAATCTTATGAGCAAAATATAATATCTCCACATTTTAATTTGTTTATTTCTTAAAATCAGTGAAGTTGAAGTCTTTATAATATGTAAATTAGTATTAGTTTTTCTTCCTGCTTTTGAGGTCCTTTATTCCACATGTATTTATCTAGAGCCTAATGTGTGCTAGTCAGTGTTCTGAGCATTGGGATTAAGTAGTGAACAAAATAGACAAAAAACCCCACTCACATGGAGTTTATATTATAGTGTGAATCATCTGTTCATAACCTTTGCCTATTTTTCGGTCATTTCTCTCTTTTTTAGTATATATTCTGTTATGTGCTTTGCAAACATTTCTCCTAGTTTATTCAGTGTTTTTACTTTATTTTTTTTTTTTTTTTTTGCTTTTTAGTATGTGGGTAGCTCCCTGGCTGGGAAACGAACCCAGGCCGCAGCGCTGACAGCGCCAGCACCGAAGCCTTAAGCCACTACACCACCAGGGAACTCCCTCAGTGTTTTTAATAGTATTGTTCTATGACAGGATTTAAGTTATTAAATTTAAATGTATTAATCTGTTCCTTTTGAGGCGCTAAGGTTTTATGTCTTATTTAGGAGTTATATAATCACCTATATATTGTTTTTATTATTTTGGTTATGTTTTTAGTTAATCTGGAAAATTTTGGGTCAATATTTTTTCACATATTTCATCCACTCTGTTCTTTCTTCTCTTTCTAGAATTCTAATTACAGGTATGTTACATTATACCATTTGCTATTGTACAACAGCTCTTGGATGCTATTTTGCTTTTTTGTTTTTTTAAACTTTTTTTCTCTTTGCAGTTTTAGTTTGTATAATTTCTGTTGTTTCATCATCAAGTTCACTGATTTTTTCATAGGCAATAGACATTCTATTAATGAGCCTGTCAAAAAAGCATTCTTTGTTTCTGTTACTATGTTTTTGGTTTTCAGCATTTGCAGTTGATTCTTTTTATAGTCTCTTTCTGTACCGAAATTACCTGTCTAATCTTGCATGTTGTCCTCCTTTTTCAGTAGAGCCTTTAACATATTAATCAAAGTTATTTTAAATGCCCAAACTTTTAGTTCCTACATCTTTGACATATTTGAATGTGGTTGTCATGATTGCTTTTTCTCTTCAGACTTTTTTTTCTTGTATTTTGGTATGCCTTGTATTATTTTGTTGTGAGCTAGATATATTATATAGGGCAGTAGATACTGAAGTAATAAGGATTTGTAATCTAGACAGTGGTTGGGCTGTTTGAGGTCTGTTGTTGCTATAGTTACCCGTGAGAGTTGTTGCTACAGACCTCACTGGTGACTGTTTTTGTTGTTGCCGTAGACTCCTCTGGTGACTGTTTTTGTCTTTTCTCTTGGCTTTGGGTCTTCCCTTGTGGTCTTCCCCATGAAGATTACGCCTCTTGTGGCTTTTCCGACTGCAGTCTACTATTGTTATTACTGGAGACTTGTTGGTAGACTATGGGAGAGGGGATTGTTCCTTTTTTTTTTGTAGTATGTGGGTATCTCCCTGGCTGGGAATCGAACCCAGGCCGCAGCGTTGACAGTGCCAGCGCCTAAGCCTTAGCCACTACACCATCAGGGAACTCCCAAGGGATTGTTCCTTAATGTTCTGATTCTCAGTTTTTGAACTGCGGAGTCAGCCTGTGGCTCAGGGCTGTAGCCTCACAAGTACCTCTGCCTCTCAGGGAATAGAGCTTTTCTCTCCCCTTCCCCAGCTGTAGGAAGTATCCACCTGTGTCCTCCTCTGTGGTCTTGAGACCATTCTTCCTGTGGATTTAAGACTAGGTGTGGGCAGAGTACATCCCTTCCCCTGTGGCAGTGGTATTCTACCGGTGCCCTAAGGCTGTAGGCCTCAAATGACCTTTCCCTGCAGGTTAAATCTTTTTTACCTTAAAGGAGATGGGCAAGTCTAGCACCAGAAAGAACACCATCCTCTCTGTGACAGCCCAGTGATGTTTCTGGTGGAAACCCCTACAAAAGGGTGGGAACATTCCCATGACGTCAGCCCCCAGGAGCTTCATGGTGTACGCAGCGTGCACACTCAGTCTCTAGCCGTTTGTCAGATTTCTAGTTCTATCTTTTCCAGACTGGGGGTTTCTGCCTCAGGTCAGCAAGTGCTTGGGTCCTGTCTTTCTGTGAAGGCACCTGTCCCTCTCCAGATTTTGGAATGGATGGTGGCTCTTTGACCTGTGTTCTTTGATGGGTTTACCAAAAAAAGTCATTATTACTCTGCTATCTGTCCAGCTTTTTTCTTGTTTTGAGGATGGGAGTGACATCTTTCCACCTTTGTACATACCTGAGCTAGGAAGTCCCTTAACTCATTTGCATAGGCAGTTGTCCTTTAATACAAATGGGAAGCTAGTTGTTTGAACACAATAAATTGAATGAAAAATTCATTTTTCCTTCCTGATAATTGTCATTTTTATTATCTACATTTTAAAAATCTAATCATCATCTCTCACCTATCTTTTGTCATATTCAGTACTAAATTTCTGTATAAATGTGGGTCTGTTTTGGAACTCTTTTTTGTTGTTATTTTGGTGCCCTCTTTGAGGCACAAATATTTTGGAACCCTTGTTCTGTCTCAGTGATTCATATGTCCCCATTCTCAAAACCACATGTTTTTTTTCCAAACCACATATTTTTAGTACTACATTCTGTAATGTTTTGATGTCTAGTAATGTACCTTCTCCTTCATTTTTCTTCCTTTTAAAACTTGACTTGCCTATTCCTAAAGGTTTTTGCTTCTAGGTTAGTTAGATTTACCTTGTCAATAAATTTATTAGGATTCAGTTGAGATTGCACTGAATTTATCAGTGCAATGATAAGTAGAATTCACACCTTTTCAATGTTAAATCTTCCTGTCCAACAACTTTGTATGTCTGTTTATTCAAGTACTTACTTACATTAAAGAAAAGTTTAAGAGTTTTCTTCATAATACTCTTATACATGTGCTAAAACCTACCTACCAAAAAAGAAACCTACCAAAATGTACCAAAAACACACTTGTAGTTAAACAAAAAAAAGAAAGAAAGAAAAAGAAAGTTAGGCATATTTGACTTGCTGCGACAAGGAAAAATAGATCCCCATAAGAACCATGGGAGTATTTCAGTGAGGGAAGCTGGAAGAACTTGTAGGATTTAGTTTTGTAGTGGATAATTCAAAGGAGGATTAAGGAAGCAGAGGCCAATTTTGGATCATTATCCCTTTGGAAATATATGCTTCTAAAATGCTCAGTTTTGAATATGTGATAGACTGTGTACTCTCCTCAGTTGAAAATGATTTGTTAAAATGAAATCTTACCCCTCAGAGCAATATTGAACATTGCAAGCTTTAATGTGCAAATGATTCATTACTCAATTTTACTCAGTAACAAAGTGATCGATTTCTGTGCAGTAGGACACAAGTGGAAACAAGATCTGCGTTTGAGGCTGTATTTTTCTAAATGTATCAACATGGATGTTGCAATAAAATTATTTTGTTGTTTTCCTTCTCCAGCAAAATCCTTTATATGACCCAGAAAGATGCAAGGTATTCCAGTGTGATCTAACTAAAGATGACCTTCTGGACCATGTGCCACCAGAGTCTGTGGATGTTGTCATGTTGATATTCGTGCTCTCTGCTGTTCACCCCGATAAGATGCACCTGGTTTTACAAAACATTTACAAGGTTAGTATTTGGAGCCTGCACTTGAGGATTAGACATCCCAGTCTTGCTTACGTTCCCTCTGAGGCCCATGTACTGTCTAGATTCCCAGAGTCCCCATTCTCACTAGTAGTCAGTGTATGGAAATGAATTCTCCTGCATAAAAGATCCACCTAAACTTTTGGCTAGTAGCCATTGCTGTTCTTCAGAGCTTGGCCAGCCGTGGAGATGGTTTCGCAGTTACCTGGGATCTGAGGAGTCCAGCTGTAAAGTGAGATGAAGTGTGAGTCAGTGGTGAAGAGCACACAGTCCGGAGTCAGAGTGCCTAGAGGCAAAATCTGGCTTCCCTGTGTAGGCAAGTTCCTTTACCTCTCTGAGCCTCAGCTTCATTACCTTAATGTTGAGATAATAATTCCTGTATGGTAGGATTTGGAGAAGATTATATGAGATATGTATAAAGTGCTTAGCACAGTGCCTAAAACATGGTAAGTACTCCTTCAAAGTCAGTCATTTCTGCCATCATTGCTGTTCGACTAGGGAGAACCCAAACTGCTGTGGCCGCCAGGAGGCTGCTGTAACATTCTGGGAATAAAGCTTCACAAATTGTGTGACTCAAGTCAAATAACCCTTCCCTGGGCCTCAGTTTCCCTATCTGTAAAATGGGGGTGCCTCTCAGTTATTGTGAGATGTAGATAAGATCATATGTGAGGATGCTTTGTAAACTAGAGTAGCTTTCTTATCTATACAAACAGGTGATAATAGTGTTGATTAATTTAAAAATCAGCTAAATCAAGAAATCATTTAAAAATGGTAAATTCTTAGGAGCTCCCTGGTGGTGCAGTGGCTTAGGCTTCGGCACTGTCAATGCCACGGCCTGGGTTCAAGTCCCAGCCAGGGAGCTACCCACATTAAAAAAAAAAAGGTAAATTCTTACCTGAAACATTTTAACTTAAAATATATTAATATTCATGTATCACTCTTGATGTAGAGCCAAGGCCTTTTCTTTGAGTTGGAGCCATTTTACCTATCTTTCTTACATGAACCACAGTTACAATAGAGTTTGGGTTTCTTTAAAAGTAGAGCAAGAACTTAAAAACTATGGGAAAGCACTATGGGGGGCAGATTCTTTTATATTTTTACCCAGACTTTCACAGTTGTTTTTCCTACACCTAATTAAATAGCAGCTTATTCAGGGCTTCTTCCTCAAGTCTTTCCAAACAATGTGCTTTTCATAGAAAATGTAAATGCTTTCTATTCATACTCATATTGCATTGTTTATATACTTGTATACAATTATAAATCTACAAGTGACGTGAGCAAGTTTAGGAACAAACACAGGTGACCAATGTTAGGCATGCAAGCTTACCTGGGAGCACAGAAGTGCAAGTGAGCATGATCGAGGAAGCTTGTAAGCCTCACCTGTTCGTGTGTTGTGGGCTTCAGTCTGCTGGACAAAGGGAGAGGAGAGCATTCAGCAAGGTGAACGAGCGAGAGAGCCGGAGATGGTGTGGGTAGTCAGAGAGTGGCCTGTGTGACGTTCAGAGTACGGCGGGATTATACTTTTTAGTGTTGACAAAGCTTTGGGACATCACCATGGGAGTGAGTGGTTTAAGTAGGGTGGAGGATGAGATCTTTGGAAGAAGAGTGCAAATCATGTTTGGAAGGACAATCCACATGTATGTTGACATTGACCAGAATTAAGACTTGAGCAGTATTGACAATGAGAGAGTAAACCAGAGGATACATTCATCATGAAATGAAGGGAAGTAGCCATGGCATTAACAGATGGCAGTACTAGTAAGGGACGGTGGGTGCTGTAATCTATTCGCAAGAGACTCAGCTGGAGGAGAGAGGAGAAGGCACAGAAAGTCGCAGCGAGGAGCGAGGAGGACAACCCCTGTCTTCAGGCCCCGTGGTACACGGGCAGTGTGAGAAAACACAGCCATGACTGGAGAGGTTGCAGAGAAGACAGTGTCATCAGGGGACAGTCAGGTTTCTGTGAGCACAAGAATGAAGGGAACATTCAGAAGAGATTGGGGATACTAGCGATATCACTGATGCAGGGTTTCAGGTATTGGGGAGGAGTGGGAGTTAGGACAGAATAAGGAATGTCAGGAACTTTATTGAGAAGAAGGTGCCCACTACCAGTCTTTCTATTCAGCATTATACTGGAGGTCCTAGTCAGCTCAAAGTGCAAAGAAAAGATTTAAAGATGAGAAAAAAACGAACAAAACTCACTACTTACATGAAATACTAGAAAACATTAAAAGAATTACAAAAGCTGTTGTAAGGTAGATCTAATTACTCTAGGATGTTCATACCAGAGAAATTTTAAAAAGACATCATTTTAAACTGAAAGACAACTTTAAAGTTGAATTCCCTAATTTTTGAAATAGAATGGTGAAGTAAAAATAGATCTTGTCATCAGAAGACCTGGATTTTGGTCTATGCTATGCCACCGACTTACTTTGAAACCCCAGGCAAATCACTTTTAGTCTGAGCCTTACTTACTGTAAAGTGGGTATAATAGACCTAACCTACCCAATTCTGGGAGCTGTTGGGAGAATGAAAGAGCCTAACTAACACTGAGAATTGCCTGGTTAACTACTCAGTGCCATGATCAAAGGAGGCATTAGTATTGTAATTATTTTACAGACGAGAAAACATGCTCAGAGGGATGAAATTACTTGCTCAGGGTCATTCAATTAGTTAATGGAAGAACTGAGATACAGGATTTCCAGATTCCTGAGTGAGTGTTTTTTTCCACTTGTCCAATGTAGCATTTTCTTCCTTCTGAAATGAAGAGTAAGTCTTTCTCATATGGGTTAATTTTTTTAGAATTTTCCCTTCTCAATTACTCAGATTTTAAAACTTAGCATTTATGACCAAGGTGAGAATGTTTTTATTCAAGAGGCTCTTTACTGACAATATTTAAAATGTATGCTAATATTGATAAGAATTTACTAAATGAGAAACTCTGCTAGCACACTTGGAAGTATTATGGACAGTCTTTCATATTCTATTTAGAAAGAGGAAATACCTCAAACTGCATTAAAAATCTATTATAGATAGTAGGTGTCACATGTCTTAAAAATCATCTTGTTGATATGCCGGGTCATAAAAAGATTTAATAAAATTAGATCCCCTTTGAAATCTACTCTTCTTTGGTAGTGTTAACACAGTTTGGAAGCATTTTCCCATACAAAGCAGGGGTCACAGTGTGTACCACTTTCCATTCTGGAAGGCATACACTTACATGCTTTGTGAAATAGGGGCAGTTATACTCACACCCTGCCGATCTTACCTTCCTATTTTTGAGGCATCTACCCTATGACACATCTCGGAAAGGCTTTGGTGAAGGACTCCCACCTGGACCTGACACTGATCCCCTTCCCTAGACAGCTGCACTCGCCTGAGGAGCTGCTCCTGCTCACATCAGCAAGGGCATCACAGTGTGGAAAGAATACCTGAAGGTCCTCTTCCACCCAGAGCCTCTTTTCTTGTCCGCAGTGTGGACAGAATTGGAACCCCCATCACCTCCCAGGGCAAACAGATGGGTTTGATTCTACAGTATGATGAGGCCTTTTGGCCCAAGTGTGCGTCCTGACTCCCCTGCTAGTAGCTGATGTGTGATTGTAGGCACATCAGTTACCTCTTCTGTTGTCAGTTTGCTCATCTCACGTGAGGATAATAAGCACTGCTTCCTTCCTCCCAGAATTGGATGCAGGACCAAGGCCATACTGTCTGGTAAGCTGTACTCAGTCATTAGCATGGTGGGCAAGCTACCACATAATTGTAGCACAATGAAACCAGAGCTGAGACTCAGAATGAGGAAAGCTAGCCAGAATTAGTAAAGAACCAAAAGGACATCATATTGTTTTAGAGACAGTTTGATTACAGAGTCATGTACTAGGAGATGGCTAATAAAATATTGGGAGAATGTGGTCTAATGAGGATAAGACTGTATAGTTTAATGTCTTCACCATTTTAATTGTATGACATTGGACCTTCCATTGAGCTCTCGTAAGTAAGTGCTCAAGAAGTTCCCCTCCAACGTCTGACTATACCTTTGATTGACAGGCCCTTTTCCCTTCATATTAGGGGTATTTCAGTTTTGGCCCCCTTTCATAATTATCATAAGTGTAAGTTAACTTAATCTCTAAATCGGATTCTCTTTTATAGTGAGCTTTATTTGACTGCGTCCCCCAGAGTTACATGCAGCTTGCTCTTGCGTTGTAGGTGTTAAAGCCAGGCAGAAGTGTCTTGTTTCGTGACTACGGGCTGTATGACCACGCCATGCTTAGGTTTAAAGCAGGCAGCAAACTTGGAGAAAACTTTTATGTTAGACAAGATGGAACCAGATCATATTTTTTTACTGATGGTAAGTAAGATGAATGGAATCTGTATTTCTGTTTACTTGATTGCTTTATCACTGTAATACTGGTTGGGGCTGGGATGCTATACGTAGCGCACAACACATGCATCAGACCCTGAACGAGCTCAGTGACACATGCTGCTTACCTAGCACCTGGGACAACGTAGACACAGCCGCCAGCCCTGGTGAGCTCACAGGCCTCCTTTGTGACCGTGTCTGTACAGCCTGGGTTAACAGACAGGCTCTGTCATACCACGTGAACGCCATACCAAAGCTGTGCTGGAAAGGGGGAGGGCGACTCAGCCTCTTCACTTGGTTCAGTCAAAGATAAAGCAAATAGGACGGCATAAAGCCTTGAGATGACTTTCCCAGGCCACAAAGGCAAGATACGTTTTTCTATTAAAGTGATTGGATCTGTTCTTAAGTATACAAATTTGCTGTGCTGGTGGGGGGTCCTTACAAAGTCATTTCTGATAAAATATCCAAACAACAAACATTATTTCAGTCTTGTAGGTATTTTGAACGTTAGTTTTAAGCCTGCTTAATAACCTGAACAATAGATAGTTTACCTTCTTAAACTCTGGGTTTTTAAACAAACATTTATATTTCTTGAAATGAAATACTGTTTTAGATTTTAGAATGAAACTAGAAATGATTCATTACCATTAAAACTAAAATAAAATGTCAGGTGAAAATCTAAATTTGTTTTAATGTTTCTGATTCATGGAATTTGATGAAACCAATTGTAAATAATTGAGAAGCTACCATAATATCTGCAAAGTGCTTCAGGCACAGTCTTTGGAAGAGTACTTTTGCTACATAGCCATTTTTGTCACTTAGCATGTAGTGAGTGATATATTATTTGGGTTAGATTTTCCTTAGGGTATATCACGATTAAGAGTTTTTCCCCCCACACTGGTCACAGATTTTCCTCCTTCATGTTAGAATAGATTATTTGCTTGATGTGAACAAACTGAAGACATGCAAACTATGAATATAGTCAGTGTAGAATTTTGTTTCTGTTTTACTCAGGTGTTCATGTTTTGGGGACTCATAATTAGGCAAAGTAGTCATTTTCCAAGTTGTCCTTAAACTTTTCTGATTAAATTTTTAGTTGGGGAGTCTCTGTTTGGTTGTAAGATGATGAGAAGTAGGAGTGTGTTACTTTCCAAAACAAAACCTTTAAATTTTAGCATTAAAGTTTTCATTACATTAAAAAAAATCTCTCAGCCGTCTAGTCCTCCTCCGGACCCCACCACAAAGCAAATGGAATGCTACCACTCTGACCCTCGTTGATCTGCTTGTCTTCCAGAGTTCCTGGCTCGGCTCTTTCTGGACACAGGTTATGAAGAAGTGGTGAATGAATATGTGCTTCGTGAGACGGTGAATAAAAAAGAAGGTCTGTGTGTGCCAAGAGTTTTCCTTCAGAGCAAATTCCGAAAGTCTCCAGAGAACCCAACTCCTGTGACACTGGGCCTGGGTCACAAATCCTGACCTGTTGCAGGCTTGACAGTTTGTGCCTCCCCTTGAAAGAGGAAATTTAAAGTCACTTTTTTTATTTTGTATATTTTTATATTTTAGCTTTTTAAAAATAACTATAATTTTTGTATTAAAAAGTAACAGGTGTGTGAAATATTGTGTCTGTGTGTGTGTTAAAAAATGCAAAAGCAAATAAAATTGCAAGGCCTGAAAAGTAAAGAAAGTGTGTGGTATAACATCATTTAGCCATGCTGACCGGCTGTGCAAGTCCCCGAGGGAAAGCATTAAGGACCCTGGGGCACTTAGACATCTTTGTCATTACTCATGTGAGTCTGTAAGTGTGCCTTTAGGCAGCATGTCAGACAACTCTCAGAAAAATGAGGCCAAATAGACCAAAATAACACATCCATCTGTATTTTTAGCCTGAAGGATTATTCTTTTTCCGGTGTCTCATATTTACCCATTTTTCTCTGCTTCAGTTCATTTATTTGCCTCCTCAACACCAATGCTCCACAAATACCACTTTTGCTACATCTCAGGAACCCAGTGTGGCTCTAATTCTTGAGACCCTCTATAATTGGTCCAGTCCCCTCAATAACTGCCCTGAGGGAGAGAGGAAGGTCACCACCTGTCCCCTGCATCTACCCGATGCAGTTTCTCCAGGAATACAATGGATGGACTGGCCCAGTTCCCTGTTGGGAAATAGGGGGCAGTGGCTCAGAGGTAAATGACTGACATGGTCAAAATCACATAGCTAGTGCTCGTGGAATATGGGAAAATTAATTGGTCTGCTGACCTGTTTCCCAAGCATTTCCATATAATGACTTTCACTTCATGAAATAAAGTTCAAGTTCTGGCCTGCTAATGAAAGGTGATCCTATACCCCTGTATGTTTCCTTTTTTGCAGAAGGCTATTTATGAGAGCGTTTGATTTTTGAGCACATTAACGAGACTGCATGTGTGGCAAGCTAGGGAGGGCCCTTGAACCCCAACCGCATCTGAAGAGGAGGGTTCCCAGTGGGGGAGGGGGTGCAGATAATAGTCATAGCCATTCTGTACAACTGGAATGAACTCTCCTATCTGCTCACAAGAAGCAGGACAGGCAATGACTCAGGCAGCTTACTTGCTGTGTGTCCTAACTGCCATCTCTCCTCCATGTCTTAGGAGGGGCCCACGGAGCAGGGGAAGCAAGAGGAACCCACTTTCTTGCTGGTCTGTTGCATTGTATGTTCTGTCCCCTTCTTCTGAAGGCTGGCTATACCAGGTGAGAGCAAAACTGGTAATAGTACCAAGTTTGTCCTTTACAGTCTCTTCTTTTTTTTTTTTTTCTTTTTTGACAACTTGTATAGAAAATGAACCTGTAGGACAGAAGCACATGGGCCTTATAGAATGCGAGTCAAACCCTGCCCAGAGCAGTCTGTGACGGGAGAGCTCCCCACTTCCAATCCAGGGCTCTTTCCTCTAAGCTCCCTCACCAAATGAGCCCGACACCCTGCTCGAGCCCAGCACTGCTGAACACCCCCTCTACAGAAGTCCTTTTCCCCATTTACTCCATTAGGTCTGACCAATGTCACTTGGTTTTTAGTGGCTGAGCTGGATAAAAATAAGATATTTAAAGTAGAAAAAAGGGAGCAGTGTGGTGTGGAAGGATAAGCATGGGCTTTCATTATCAGAAATCATTTAGAATTGGGACTTCATGACTTACCCTGTTTGAATCTCAGCTTCCTCATTTGTAGACTGGGGATAGGTGTACTGAGAAGTGCACCTCCTAGAGGTCACTGATCCAGGGCTGACCGTGTGCCCGATAGACAGGAGTGACACTCTAAGGACAGCTGAACAGGCTGAGAAGGACCCCGCCCATAAGGAAAGGCCTCTCTACCCTTACCAGGCTGAGGGGACATCTGTGAATGAGGCTAACAGTTTCCTCCAAACACAACTTGAAGTTGTCTTCAGCCACAGGAGCAATTATGGCCCAATGAAGGAAGCCTGCAAAAGTTTTCACTTGGAATATTTAAAGCTGGCCGAGTGATATGCCCACCTCTACACTGAGAAAGGTAACCTCAGTGACCCACTTTAAAATATATTGGTTGTAAAATATATTTCTAATTAAATGAATGACACAGTCCTTCAGGGTTTTCGCTATGAGCCAGTGAATTGGATTAAGAAACTTAAAAAAAAAAAAAAAAGCCGAACATTATGTACATGGCTTTAGGCTTACTACCTGTGTCCTTGTGTTCATTCTTCCTGAGCACCTCCATTATTGTACCCCCTAGATTAAGATAGCAGAGGAGCAGGGACTCCCACAGTTTGGGTTTCCCAGGGACCCAGGACAGCAAGAACATAATTTAGCAGCAACGCTGTTATAGCATTTGTTGAATCATAGACTACAAAGAGTCAACCAGTACTGCCTTGTCTTCACAGACAGAAAACAAGCTCAGAAAGGTAGTGAGTACAGGTTAGCAGTGCTATAGAAAATAGTGTAAGTACTATAGTACTGTGGTATGGTATTTGGTATACGAGGGCTCTCCAGAGAGTATCTAGTCATGCAGTCATGTATTAATATGAAAATATTATTATGGCTGAATTTTTCCAGACAGCTCTCATATATACTATATAGCGTAGCATATATACTATAGCATAGAATTGACTTGGGCCACACATAAAATACATTAACACTAACAAAATAGCTCATGAACTAAAAAATATGTCCATGCATAATTTTTGTAATGTTTTAAAAAAGTTTACGAATTTGTGTTAGGCTGCATTCAAAGCCATGCTGGGCTGCATGTGGCTTGCTGGTCATGGGTTGGACAAGCTTGGTATAGGGTATGTATTATACCACACAGTATATATCCTATATTATACTATGTATTTCTTTAGAATTTTTAATATATATTACATAATATAGTACTATATGCATACTACATACAATGGTATTAATATAAGATTTGGGATATGAGCATCTAAGTTCAAGTCCAGGACACACCCAATTTAACCTTCAACTTCTTTGAGCCTCAGCCTTCACATCTAAGGCTAAAATCCTACTTCCCACAGCACAGGCCTGCTGCCAGGATTAAATGAGATCATGTGGGAATGCTTTGTTTACTACAAGTCCCCATCAAGTGCTAGTTACTGCTATTCATCTATATTCTCCAAGAAAATGGCCGCGCTCATGATTATTGTTAAACCCAAACCCTTTCAAGAGGGCTGTCATTCTTAAACCTTGGTATCCTTGAAAGGGCCCAGGATTTGGACGTGTCACCACAAGGTGGCACTAGATGCCAGCTATGCCCATTGCCTTCAACAGCCCATCTTAATTACAGTTACAGCCTGTCCCTTTTTACTGTCATTGAAAAGGTAGGAAGATGCTCACAAATGTGTTTTCTAGGTCAGTGTTAGCTCATAAGGTCAATGTTGGCCTCGATATAGGGATAAGAAAGCAAGGGAGATTTTAACCCCGCCTTCAGTCTACTTTACCTAGTGAAGGCACTTTGCTCTCAATTAAATTTGGACATTTTCAGGCAATGGGCTCTGAAGGTATCTGCCAAGTCCCCACCCTAGGCACATTGGGGAGCATAAATATATGCTGAACACCAATCATCCTAATTTTTTTTTATTGTGGAAAAATAAAATATCTCTTCTCACCTCCCTCATCCCTTGTTCTGTGGATTTGTTTTTACTGTTGCTCAGGATTAAGGCAAAGCATGAGAAAGGAATGCAGCACAGATACTTGCTTGCCTCACACATTATTCATAGTTATCTTTGATAGCACTGGGTTCCCTGTTTCACAGTTGTCAACTGAGGAAGGAAACATTGTGAAATAAATCATGTACCAAGACAGGGTTTTGCAGGACCATGTTTGCTGTTGGGGAGCCAATATTTAATGTAAACTTAAATAGGCTCTGCTACTGAAATGAAAAGTTTCATTATAAAATAAAATAAGCTGTTTTCTTTACTTTTTCTTTCTGCCCTTCTCAAGTGTGTAGCATTTCACCAAGTAGTGTTCAGTAGGTGCTAGGCATAGGGTACAGCTGGGCCATCTGGCAGGAGGACAGACAGGGCTGGGGAAAGGAGAGTGGGCACCGGCTGAGGTGGAGAAACGGCCCCAGCTGTGCCTTCACTAAGCCAGTGTAAAACAGCTGGGATTCAGAACGCAAACGTGTGGACACCAGAGGAAAGAAAAAGAGGAAGAAAGGCTACGGAAAACCCAAGTGTGGCAACTGTCACCATCATCTGGAAAGGACATTGACACATTTTTCCAGTAGAGGTGTCTGTCATATGCTCTGGGGCGTGGCCATGGAGATGAGAACATGATGCATAGCTCCTTTTAGAATATCTTACTAAGCATGCCTAGATCTGTAAGAAAAATATCAAGACTAGCAAAATGAGATTATTCCCAGAGGAAACACAACTGCTAACAAAACGGGCAAAACAGTTCACTCTAAATAGAAATAATTATGAATTAAATTGAAACTCCCTTTTTTGCTTATCAAATATATAAGGCTTAAAAATGATAAAATGATGATAAAGGAGTAGCGAGACTGATTATGGAGGTGCAAAAAGGATATTTCTTAGGGGGTTCCTAGTGGTGTAGTGGCTAGGCTTCAGCGCACTCAACACTGCAGCGTGGGTTCAATTCCCAGCCAGGGAACCAACCCCCCTGCAAGAAAAAACGAACAAAAAGGATGTTTCTCTAAAACAGCACTGTCCTCTAAAACTTTCTAAAATAATCAAAATGTTCTCTATCTTCCTTGTTTGGTATGATAATCGCCAGCCCCATGTGGCTACTGTAAACTAAGGACAGTGGCCAGTGCAACAGAGGAACTGACTTTTAAATTGCACTTAAATTTAAATATAACTAGTCACATGTGTCTATGTGGCTACCATATTGGACAGCACAAGACTAGAACACAACTAGGCATTGTAATAGCAAATTCCATAAATCAGTACATAATCTTTGTTCCAGTCACCCCATATTTAGGAATCCAGTTTAAAGAAATAATCAGAGGTATTTACACAAAGATTTCATCACAATGCTATTTAGAACAATGAAAAGGTGGCAAGAGCTCAGATGTTTAAAAATAGGAGATTGATTATATAAATTATAGTATGTATTAGAATATTGTGCAGTCATTGAAATGATTTTGAAAACTTTTAATAAGAAATTGTTCATTATAAAATGTAATATAAGAAAGGAATATAAAACTATACATAGAATGGTTTCAGTTGTTTTGTAATAAATATAAAAGGATAGGTTGATGATATATATTTTTAAATACCTACACAAAAAAGAACCAGTTCAAAATGGTTACAGTATATAGTTCAGAGTTGTTCAATTACAGCTGATACTTCTTTAAACTTTTCTGAAATTTGCATGTTTTCTATAATGAGAATAGATGTTTTCACATTAAGGAAAAAAAGTATTCTAGTATATTCAGAACTCCTTTCCAAAACACCTTGTGACAAATCCATTAGAAATGCCATGTCAACCTTTAAGATTCATACTCACCAGGAGCTAGAGGACACCTTCCAGGAGTAAGAGAATGACAGTCTTAGGTTGTTCTCTTTGTTCCAGTGCTCTGGAGTCAGGGCGAGGTGCTCAGATGCGGATATTTTCATCTTTTGCGCTGGGCCCTCCATAGCTGCAATTAATTTGGAACTGCATATTCTTCAGTTGAGGGAAATTTACTCAAATTATTTAATGATTCCCCACCCCTACTAACACACACACACACACACACACACACACACACACACCCCTACCACATACATTTTCTCTCTCTCTTTGTGGAGCTCTTATCATTAAAATGTTGAACTTCCTGAACTGATGCTTTATTTTTACAATCTGTTTTTTCCTTTTCTGCTGTCTGTCTTCGTGTTTTGTTTTCTGGGAGATTTAATTCAAAGACCTTTCATTGAGATTGTAATTTCTGCTTTCATACATTTAAATTCCAAGAACTCTTCCTTATTCTGTCAATGTTCATTTTTCAAATTAAAACTTATTTTTGTTTCATGGATACAATGTCTTATCTCTCCCCTAAAGGGGCAAAAATGGTTCTTTGGGGGTTGGCAAAAGATACCTTGTATATTACAATGCTTTGTGGTGCTCCAGCACTCCACCCTGTCTGACAAAATCGAATTCTTTAATACTTAATTTTCTCTTGCGATGGAAAAATAAGATTTCATTGTAGTTTTTCTCCTTAGAGATGTGATTCAGGCTTTCTTCTCCCTGCAGAGTCCCCCTGCAGAGTCTCTCTGTATTAGTCTGCATTTTCCAGAAAAACAGAACCAATGAGAGATACATTCTCTCTCTCTCTCTCTCTCTCTCTCTCTCTCTCTCTCTCTCTCTCTCACACACACACACACACACACACACACACACACACACACAGATTTACTATAAAGAATTGGCTACAAAATTATGGACGTAAGGGGGTGGGGGATGACTCAGCATATTCCTGACCCCGGCTTAAAAGCCAAGGCTCTGTTTATTCTCACGGTTGTAAATATCCACTTGGCTCCTGTTAGTGACTGAATTGTGTCGCCCTCCCCACCCTGCCCCCTACTCCCATCCCACCCCCACCTCTTTCATTCATGCCCTGAAGCCCTAACCCCTAATGTGACTATATTTGAAGATAGGGCCTTTAAAGGGTTATTAAGATTAAATGAGGGCCTTATAAGAAAATGGACCCCAGGGATTTTCGTGCAGAGAAAAGGCTGTGTGAGGACACAGCAAGAGGGTGGCTGTCTGCAAGCCAGGACCAGAGGCCTCAGAAACCAAATGGCTGGCACCTTGATCTTAGACTTCAAGCTTCCAGAACTGTAAGAAAATAAATGTTTGTTGACTTTCTGCTCAATGAGAGAAGCGGTGAATTCAAGGGTGGCAGCAGCAGGAGGAACGCCGCGGATGCATCCGTGGTAAACGAGCGCATGCTCGTGGGCCTGCGTGGGACCGTTCGCGCCGTTTGCTTCCATGTTGCCGCATATGTCAGAATTCCCGCCTGTTCTAAAGCTGAGTAATATGCCATCGTAGGTATAGACCACATTCTGCTTCTCTGTTCATCTGTTGTTGGACACTCGGGTTGCTTTCATGTTTGAGCTGTCCTGAGTAATGCTGCTGTGAGCACGGGGGAGCCAGTATCTCTTTGAACAAATAACTGCTTTCAATTATGAGGCTCTCATGCCCGGAAGTGGAACTGGTGGACCACGTAGTCAGTCTGTTTTCAATTTTCGAGGAACCTCCGTACTGTCTTCCACAGACTGTACGTAATTTTACATTCACACAAACAATGTGAATGGAAACACAAAACAGAAACCAACACTGCGGGAGTTCCCTGGTGGTGCAGGGGCTTAGGGCTTCGGCGCTGGCGCTGTCGGCGCTGCGGCCTGGGTTCGATTCTCAGCCAGGGAGCTACCCACATACCGAAAAGCAAAAAACACGGAGATTCCAATTATTGGTTTCTTAATAATCTCACTTTCCCCTTGGGGACATGGGAAAAGGCTGTGAACATTACAAAAGCGTCTGAATATAAAAGGCGTTGAGTGTCGGATACACGCTGAGCCTCCTACATCATTCACATTTAGTGTCCGTTCTCGAATTGTTGAATTGTAGGCGCTTTGCTACGGATACACAGGTGACATACCTTCTGGCCCTGGCTGGGTTCCTGCATGTCCTGGTTCTAATCTTAACCTTTCCATTGCTAGTGGATAAGTCATATTGCCTCTCTCAGCATCAGTTTCACCATCTAAAATAAATGATTGGATTACATAGTAAGCATAATGAACTCTGAAACTCTGAGAGCACTTCCGCAGTAATATACTGTAACAGAATTTTCTGGAGTCAGTGACAACTCAAAGGCCAGAGAAATTATTGGAATAATTGGGAGTCTTTGGCTGGGTAACAATTTGGAAGCCCAACGATTAGTCTTAACCCACAGATAGTTGGTTGATTGGCTTCATAATTTTTAAACTTTTGGATTTGAATTTTGATAATTATAGATAAAGGAGAGTTTTAAATAATCTAAGACTAGTAAATGTCACTCCATGGAAGTAATTTGAAAACCTAGAAAAAGAGATTTGTCTTGAAATGCAAAATACCAAAACTGACGTAGGAAAAAATGGAAATTTTAAATAAACCAGTTGCTATAGAAATTATTAGAGTTAATGATACTTGATGTTGAAAAGGGATCGAGGTAAAATGGCTGCATAGCTGAATTTTTTCTTCCTTTTAGATACAAATAATTACAATGATATTCAAATTATAATTATTATTATTGTTATTTTATGTGGGTAGCTCCCTGGCTGGGAATCGAACCCAGGCCACAGCGTTGACAGTGCTGAAGCCTTAGCCACTACACCACCAGGTAACTCCCTCAAATTCTTGCTACTCAAAATGTGGTCCACAGACCAGCAGCATCACTGGGAGCTTGTTGGAAATGCAGAATCTCAAAACCCCACCCAGGCCTACTAAATTAGACCCTGCATTCTCACAAGCTCCCCAAGTCATTTGTGTGTACAAGAACATTTAAGAAGACTAGGCTAGAGCAGTGATTCTCAACCTTGGCTGAACATTGGAATTATCTACAGTTTTTTTTTTTTTTTTAAATACTGGCATTCTGATTATCAATCAGGTGTACCACATTTTAGGAAAGAGGAAAAAATGTCCTAATTTGTAGCATTTGTCGATTCCTGTGGTGTAAATACTCCCACCATAACTAATTTTAACCATAGTTCATTTTAAGCTTCTAGCAAGGAATGGTGCTAATTTTTAAGCTATCAACATGACTTTAACAGCTTGGAAATTCCTGAGAATTAAACAAGTGGCTCTCACAAGCCTGTTGCCTCATACCACGACAGGTCGAGTCAAAAATAGGAAAGGCATGAATGAATCCATTCCATCAAAACATTAAAGGGCTGAAGTCGCATTATCATATCACAACTATGTTTAGGTCGGGATGCCTTTGGTGGGCTGCCCGACTGAAACATAGTTGTGATATGAGAGTGTGGGCTGCCCAAACGGGCAGCATCCCCGTGTTGTCTTGTACCAGCTGGTGTCACACATTTCCCTGACCTGCTGGTCCCTGACGACACCTGCTGTGCTGCCAGGTCAGGCCTACAGACTTGCTGGGGCCACTCTGCCCTTTGGAGCAGGGAAGGCCTAGGTTGGATCGGGTCCTTTGGAGATGAATGACGAAGATGTTAGTGTCACCTCTTCATGTGTCAACAGGCAGAGCTGGCAGGGAAGGTGCCCTGCTTCCTTAATCTGTAGATATCCGGCTTCAGACAAGTTTGCCCTTTCTCAGTCCTGAAAGGAGCGGAAAAG
This sequence comes from Lyroderma lyra, assembly GCA_004026885.1. Taxonomy (NCBI): domain Eukaryota; kingdom Metazoa; phylum Chordata; class Mammalia; order Chiroptera; family Megadermatidae; genus Lyroderma; species Lyroderma lyra. Next base: position 96,134 of record PVJL010003087.1, read on the forward strand.
AAAAGGCAGGGGCGCTCCTAATGTGCCTGGGAAACAGGATGGGTTTCCTGCCCCGTGATGTTCTTGGCTTGCCTTCAGGCCCCCATGGCTCACCTACTCTGCCCTGCGTTTCCTTACTTCCTTGGCTTCATCATGCCAGTTCCTCCTTCTTGGAACTCTCTCTTTCCAGTAAATTCCCATTTTGTTTAGATACCCAGAGTCCATTTTCATTACTACTGGGCTATTCCTGAACATTACCATTACTCTTAACCAAGAGAGCTGACTAGTACAGGAGTCCAAACTGGTGGCCCTATTAGCTATGATGGCAATCACCAAACAAATTCATTTTCTTGGCCTTGTACTAGGATTCTGGGGGAGGGGGTCATCAGCAAACTCCAGGTTTGCCAGTTCTTCGGGGTTACCAGGTGACTTCAGGGATTCCCAAATTGCTGCTGGAGCAACTGTGTTGTGTGGAGTCATTGCCTCTCACCTGGGGAAATGGTGTGGGGCAGCCTGTGCGCTCCCTCTTCCGGAAACCACTCCCCCGCCTTGTAGGAACAAGGGCACCCCATCATCTAGCAAGGAAGGGTGAGAAGTTGACAGAGATTCTGCTACATGAGCTTGGTTATTCTCAGTGGAACAGATTTTACTTATTTATCCACCTAACAAATAATCATTGAACACCTATTATCACCACTTTGTGCTGGAGATACAGCTGCGAAGCAGACAGGTATAAACCCCAGAGACCCATAGTGCACCAAAGGAAGGAAAAATGGACAAAAACAGCCCTAAAAAACCACCAATGGCGGTTCCCTGGGGGTGTAGTGGCTAGGCTTTGGCGCTGTCAATGCTGCGGCCTGGGTTTGACTCCCAGCCAGGGAACTACCCAAACAAAACAGTACAAAACAAAACAACCAAATTAATGAATAAAAGAGTAAGGTGATTTTAGATAGTCATAAGTGACTTGGAGAATATAAGGAACACAGAGGAGGGGAGAGAACTACTTCACCTCAAAAAGACAGCGAAGAGCATTCTGGGGAATGAAATGATCTGAGAGGTGAGTGAGGAGGAAGAGCTGGCTTTGCGATGAAGAGCAGGTGGAGCTTCCCAGACAGAGGCAGCAGCAAGTGCAAAGACTGTGAGGTGGGAATGGGCTTGCAGTGGCCAAGGATCCAAGTGGGAGGGCTGATGCAGCTGGAGCCGTGAGCAGAGGCGTTGAGAGGCGAGCAAGGATGTCACAGCCGCTGGGTGCTAAGCACGGAGGCATAGCGCTTTTATTCCAATGGAAATAGGAATGGGAAGTGTTAAGCGGGGAGTTTCATAAGATTGACTCACGGTCTGGAAAGGTCACTGTGGCCATGGGGTGGAGAATGGGATGGAGCAACCATGGAAGCAGGAGCCAGGCTGAAGGGCTGCTGCTGAGGCCAGAGGCAGTGACCGCAGCAAACCATCTGGTGATGCAAAGTCACGCACAGTTATCTGAAGTCGCCCCTCAAAGACATCTCCACAGTCAGAACCTCTTGCTGTGATCCAGAAACAGCAATTACTTGCCAGAAAAACAAACAAACATGTATTTATCCTGAAACCATCGTAATTACAGGGCTACTCCTCTGCAGCCTCCCCGGCTAACTCCTGGTTGGCCTAGCAACTCCTGCAAGGGAATGATTTGCTTAGCCCACCTGCTCTTGCATTGTGGGATGCTTAAATTCCTCAAGGGCTCTGCCACCCTCTGCACTCACCCCACCTGCAGTGTGATAGACTTTCATTACCAACTTGTAATGTTGTCCGAGGTGTAGGGATCAGAGAGATTTTTGAGGATGCTTCACATATTACAGATCATTTTATGATTTTCACATAACAGTTATTCATCTCAAATTATGTATTGTTTTGAAGGAATGTCTTCAATTGCTCTTTTGTCCATTTATTCTCTTCAGTCAACAGACATTTGTTGAATCCCGACTTTGTGCCACACCACCTGCTGGGAAGGAGCTGGAAATACTGAGGGAAAGGGCCCAGATCCTACGTCCCAGTGGGGCGAGGCCATCTGCAGATTGTGTCGTGACTGACTCTTCATTGGGACCAGCACCAACCCAGGTTTCCAGGCCACAGAACCAGATACCCTCTCTCTGATAGAAGGAAGGGAACAAAAACTCACCTTTATTGAGTACAGTATTCACCCTGTGCCAGATACTGGGTAAGGTCCTTCTGTAGACCTAACCTCATTTAGTTCTCCCAACACGCTGGGAAGTGGATGTGATTGCTCCCATTTGGGTTGATGAGTATATTGAGGGGTGGAGCAGTTACACTATTTGCACACTATTGTGTAGCCAGTTTGTAGCAGAGCCAGGACTGAAATCAACTCTGCTTGACTCAAAGATCCATGCTCTTCCCACTCCACCCTGGTTACACGTTAAAGAAGTGGATCAAACTCAAGTAGAAGGGGAGCACGGGAGCATAAGCTGAGGCCCTTCCCGGGCAAAGGAGAGAAAAGTGTGTCCTATCAGGAAAGAAGGAAGTCACATGTCAGGGATGATAAATTATCAACAACAACAAAAGAATCATGGAAACAATAACAAACACAAGGGGACATGGAAAAACCCCACAAGCCGTTTCATTTCACAGAATGAATCATTCCCTGAAAGACTTTGGAGAAAGATTAGAAAATAGATAGGCTGTGGGATAATTGCTGCTGCCAGATTCAGTGTATTTAGCATGCAGCTGCCTGGAGGGTTCTTCCGGGACTTGGGGTTGAAGTCAACCAAACTGGTGCCCTCACATGGACCCCTGGGATTGTTGGCAGGCCAGAGGGTACTACAAACCACAGGAGAAAGAGGACAGATTTATTTATTTATTTTAGGAATGTCCATTGTACTTAAAAATTTGAGCAAAATCAATAACATTACTTTGATAATCTTAGTATATCATGGAAGAGGCAGTTTTACATGAAATGTTAAGGTAGTACAAGTCTTCAAGGAAGTTTCATGATTTTGGTGGGCTACTTCAAGCTCTGTCCCCAGACTCTCAAAGATCCATGATCTTTGCTGGGAAAGACTGAGACACTCCTAGTTCTCTTAAACTTGTGTCACATGAACGACCCACCTCCCACCCTCAAGTCAACATTAACTGAACTCTCATCCTGGGCTAGGTAGTCTGTGGTGTCCTGCTTAAGATTAGTAAGATGTAGTTCACACAGCAGGTCCTACTATGTGTCCACAATAACTGTAACGTAACATGTTAATTATGCTATAGTAGACACATGTAGAAAGACTTACGGGTGCTCAGAGAAGGAGTGAGTAATTCTACCTGGGAGAAGGGTTATGGGGAAGATTGCAAAGAAGTTTCAGGTGACAGGGAAGAATCTGCCACGGGACACTTGCTCATTCCAGGCAGAGGAAGCAGGGAGCCACTGAAGTGTGTGACACAGGAGGGGAAGCAGGGAGGCAGGGACTTTACAGTGGCTGTGTAGAGAATACAGGAAGAGCTTGTTTGGTGGTTAGTAAGGTAAATTACTGGGTTCAGGTCACACAGGCCTTACATGCCATCCTGGGCATCCTAGACTTTATTCTGGGGACATTGGAGCACTGGGGCACTGAAAGATTTGGAACTGGCAAAAAAATGCAACCAAACCTGTGCTTTAGCAAGTTAATGAAGGCAGACAGCGACTTAACGGGAAGAGGTCTAAATCAGTTTTCTGACGCCAACCATTGAGATCTGTCCTGAAACCATCCAGCCATTTGGGCAGTGCAGCCCATTTGCATTGGACACATTTATGAAGAACATTCCAATGTGTAGTCACCCTCTCTCTCTATGTATATTGCTATCTCACAACATTTGGTAGCATTTTTATAAATGCAATTCAATATAATTGGTTCACTTTGTCATCCTATGTGTTTTCTTTTATGCATTTAAAAATATTTTTCAGGGGAAGACTCCCTGGACTTCACTAGACCCCAAAGGGGTTCAAGGCTCAAAGCCTTCAAACATTTGAAGATGTTTTGCAGAACTACTTCTTTCCCTTCTAAGCATGTAATAACTCCCAAATCAAGCAAGCACTTAAGAAACACCTCTCACCACTTAGGGCTGTTTCAGAGACTCTGCTCCAAGAATCTGAATCCAGGCTGCTCGGGCTAGAATCCTGACTCTTCCTTTTCTAGCTGACTTAGGCCAAGTTACTTTAACCTCTCAGCCTTCTCCTCTGTAGAATGAGAACAATAATAGTGTTTACTTCATGGGGTTGTTGCCAGAATGAAATCAGTGAATGTATAAAGCTTCAGCACACAGTTCAGCTCCCAGCCCCCATGGTTCCAGTCACAGTGTGTTTATAATATAATGAAGGAGGCATTGTAACCTCCCGTGAGACTACTCGAGAAGAGAGCCACTATTAGGTACAACTCTCACCATTTTGGTTTCTTTTCTCTGGCTCTTAAGGATGACCCAGAAATTTCTGCCAAAAAGTAGTAATAAAATCCCTTCAAAGTCTGTACTTATCTAACATTTTGATAAATGTCTTAGTTGGGGCAAGCAGTATATTTCGGAAGTGGTCCCAGGCATCAGAGTGAAGTGGGAAATGAGATAGGGAAGAGAGAAAAGCCAAAAAGGGTAAGTTAATGAGCAGGTTACTACCTCTGGGGGCAACTAGGCCTCAGTCTTGCTGGGGACCCTCTGAGAGGCTGTGTAGAACACACCTCTGATTGTCCCACTAGGCAGGGGACTTACCCAGCTCCTAGCCCTCATCTCTTGAGAGCTGTCTGGAGGGCTGATCTTATTTGTGGGTTCAGCACACTGCTGTGGCAGCATCGAGACTAAGGTGCCTGAGGGGGAAGCCAGTGTTTATAGGAATGGTCTTCTAAAGCCATGGTGACCACAGGGTGGGGCACTGGCCATGTCCACTCCAGTGGGGATTGTCAAGGTAAACACCTCTGTTCGGAATAAGCAAAAGAGACATTAAACAGATTAGTTTGGACTTTATTTGATTAAAAATGTGACTGACAGTGACTTGACCCAGCCTGGATCTTTCAACTTCTTCCTCCCTACCCCAGCTTGTCACAGTTTGTGGTTTTTACCGGTGGTTCCTTTAGCAACTTGTATGTGATTTAGTCTTTAAGGGGGTGTTTATCAGAAACTCCAACCACCCACTCTTCAAAGTCCACATATTATTATGGGTAAACTTTTCAGTTGTTTGGGGAGGAGTGTCAGAAGATATTCATCATTTTGGTACCTACTCATTAGCAAAGAAAATTGAGTTCCTGGAGTGTTTCTCTGTTGCTATTATCTATTAATTATACACCATGACTTGCAAGGCAAAAATCGTAGAATCATGGGATGCCCCTGGTTAGAGTTTAATATACTGTATTTTTCCATGCATATGATGATACTTTTGTCTAAAATTGTTAGACCAAAAATTAGGAGTCATCTTTTACACAGGGGGTAACTAGTTGATATTGATTTCTTTTTTTGTGTGTGGGGGGTAGTTCCCTGGCTGGAAATTGAACCCAGGCTGCAGTATGAGGGGCGCCAAAGCCTAGCCACTACACCACCAGGGAACCCCCGATATTGATTTCTTAATGTTGGGTTAGAAAAGTAAGGATCATCTTATACATGAGGGCATCTTATAGATGGAAAAATATGGTAAGTAGAGCCATAATAGCTTGCAATTCATTGAACAAATGAATGACTGTCAGTGTTAAATTCCATAAAACAGTTACATCTGCTTGGTTTCCAGGTAGAGGGTATGGATGCTGAATTTTTAAAATTTATCATTATTTTAAAAAGTACTCAATGGTAAAGATGTAGAGTACACATGTTTATCTGCCCTGTAAGTACAACAGTGTATAAAGTATGTAAGTTTATAGACAAGAATGGGAAGATAAAATGGGGAAATGAATATTGTTTTACCAATACAGTCAATTTTATTTTTAAAACAGGAGGAGGAAAGAGAGATCAGCTGTCTCTTGTAATCAAACCCCAACGTGACATGAAACTTGCCCCGTGCTTTTAGTTACCCCTTGGCAACTTTTCTAGGCTCATACCAAGTTACTGAGAAATCTCCCAAAATTTTCTACCACCGGTTTGTCTTCTCTAAAAGTAGACCAAAAAATTGGAACTGTTAAGAGAAGCACCGTGAACATGGAAGACCCTCAGAAATAATGCGCCAGGCACAAATGACCACATGTTGTATGATCCCATTTACATGAAACTTCTTTTTTAAAAAGGCAAAACTGTAGATCTAGAAAGTAGATCAGAGGTTTCCTAGTGTTGCTGGGAACAGAGATGGAATCTAAACAAGCATGAGGAAAATTTTCCGGGAGATGGAATTGTCCTAAAACTGGGTGATGGTTACACCATTATGTAAATGTAGTAAAACACACCAAGCTCTGAACCTTATGATACATACATTATACCATAAAGCTGAATGGCAGAGAGAAAGCGAGAGAAGCACTGGGGATTGCCGCACCATTTCTGAAATGCAGGGAAATGATTGAAAACAATTTCCGGTTACTACAGGCTAGAAAACCTCACTGAGACTGGAAGGCTTGGCCCCTCCCCTCACGAGTCACCTCTAGCAGCCCCCACAGATAAACGCCCCCAAGCGCATGCTCTAGGGAAAAACTGCACTTGCTTTGCCAAGCAACTTCAAGACAGAGAGGCCTCCTGACCCATACCACAGAAGACCAGCTAGAGCAGCCTGTCCAGCAGAAAGACAGTGGGGGCCGCACACCTGTACTTCTAAACTTCCTAGAGGACACATTAAAAACATGAAAAAGAAAACATAAAAAAAAATAGTAATATATTTTCTTTAACCCAATGTGTCCAAAGTATTATGATTTCAGCATGTAATCAATATAAAAAAATACCAATAAACTGTTTTACATTCTTTCTTTCATAATAAATCCTCTCAATTGGATACATCTTACACTTATAGCACATCTCAATTCAGGCTGGCCACATTTTCAAGTGCTCAGTAGCCACAGGTGGTTACTGCATTGGACAGTGTAGGCCTAGAGGTATCCCTTTTATTAACGATAATCCAGAAACTTCAGATTATTTATAAAGAGAGAATGGTTTTCATGCAAATATCCACGGCTCATTAAAGCACACATGTACATTGTAAAGGTATAATATATGTTGAATTGTGTTCTAGAAAGGCATACTCGTCTCTGTGATCCTCACTTTTTTTTAGATTAAGTTTTCCCATGGTCCTGAGGAACTTTTTAATGTACTCAGTGAGATTCAAGTCTTGGCGGTTAAATGCCTAGGCTCAGCACATCCAGCAGTGTTTGAAATTAACCTTGCAAAAGAGCCATTTTGAGACTAGGAATTATGAAACAAGGATTTTAGTTAAGATTAAAGGTTATGCTGCTTATCAGCAAACGGCATCCTGTCTTGGCAAAGGAATAGCTGTGGTGATTTACAGTAATACGTCTATCTGATTCTTGTGATTATTGAACTAAAGCTACCAGCAGCCATCTAGAAATTACAGCGACACCCACAAGGGCCTGCATTTTGGGAGGGTCTCAGGTGGGCGGTTTTGGTTTCGTTTGATTGGAGGTAGGATAGAGGTTGTCTAGTGTTGGATAGTACAACCATTTGAAGCACTCTCAAGATTCTCATTCTACAGCTTCGTTGACAGTTTTAATCTGTTCTCTCCATTGCGGGAGAAATCTCATTTATTCCACCGCATTCTTTGTCCAACTTTGACAACTGTACTTGCAGCTGACCACCCAGCTTTCTTGTGGGATTAAAATTGTTCTGCGGCTGTAGCACCTGAAAAAAATATTTCTTTCCCCATAAACACTGTAACTGCATTTTTTCTGTAAACCCATTAATCCAAATATTGATAAGAATAAGGCAGCCTCATCAACTCAGCAGGAAGGAAAGCACATGACTGATCTCTCAGTGATCGTGGCTCTTGGAAGTCCCCCTGTGCTGATGTGGCCTTTGTTTTACGCTTCCTTGCCATGGGTGAAAACGCAGGTGTCCTTACTGGGCCCAGCTGATTTTTATCTGTCTCCTTCTTTTCGTTTCCTTTCCTTTCCTCCCATACAAATAGACCCTCAGCCAGGAAATGTGTTATTAGATCTGCTGGGCTTGGGAGGTGCAGGACAGGCCTCTCACAGAAATGTCTGGAGGGGATAGAAGTTTTTGCCTTGGCCCTCACTCACCCTTGGTCCCGGAAGTAGATCTAGACCGCCCCCACTTCACCAGTCTGCCTTATGCACTTCATTCTCCCACTCTGTAACTTCAGTCCAGCCTCCCCAGACCGCCAGGATTTGCTTTGAACGTTTATCTCTTGTCTCAAATGCATGTTTTCCCATTCAAACAGTCTGCTTCCAGCCCACAGCCCTAAAACTAGAGATCAGAGATACTTCCACACCCAGAATCAGTCAGGCCATCCCAACCCCAGCCGCCCACAGATCCCGGCCATGTCAGCAGTCAGCTTTAAGGCGGAACTTTGTTACCGATGGCCAGAACTGAGTTCCTACTTCTTCAACTTCAAGGACAGCTTTTCTTCCCAATAGTGGCAGGTTTCCTTTTTATTCTTGTTTGACAAAGAAGCAACTTCATTTCTGAATGTTAAAACAAAAACAAAAATAAAAATAAACAAAAACATAAACCTCCCATCATGCTTGTGGATGCATGTTTTAGTTTAGGTTCTCCCCCAAACAAAACCTCAGATGGAGAATTGGGTCTTGGGTACAGGTAGCCTTTTTGGGAGGGGAACGTGGGTGCAGGTATGTGAGGGAGTTGTGGGGAGTAAGGGGAGAAAAGAGCCAGTAAAGAATGTGTTAATCCCTGGTGATTGTTGTGGGCAACTGGGGCTCATTCTTCTTGGGGACACTCTGAGGAATGGTATAGAATGACCCCCACCCCAAATTGTATCTCTGAAGCACCAATCCTCCAATGGCTGAGCTTGCTCAGGAGTGTTAACCTCCCCACCCTCCCTCCATACTTTGGGCTACCTGTTTAAGGGCTACATGAACTACCACAGCTTAAACAAAACAAAACAAAACCAAAAAGCCCTGAAGTGGAAAGGGACTCCACAGGTGCTGGAGGTGGGCACCGCCAGTGAGCATGGCATATGTCCACCCAAGTCACAGCCCAAGTCCCAGACAGGCTGAGGGGATGTGGCTACTATTCCCAAATGGTAATTGAAACTATCCTCTCGTCCCCCTCAAACAAAAACAAATGGAAATATCTTTAAGTCAATGTAACTTCTGCAGCTATGTTTTTCATGTCAAGTAGATGGAATACTCTAAGATAACCAGCTTACGTACCACCCGGTCTTGGCCAACGCAAAGAATCCTTTCACTGGAGTGCCTTCTCTTCTAGTTCCTGTGTATTCCTATGTGAAATGGAATAGGAATATTAGCTGCAGTCAGGCCAAAAAGATAGATGGTCATCCCCACCTTGTTTTCATTCTTTGTCAGAGGCTCCCCTGCCCCTTAGCGTGGCCCAGCCTCACTGGCTGAGGTGGTCAGCCTGCTAAGGCTGCTGCCACCAGTTCCTTCCATCCGTGTACACCCCTTGACTACACAGGTCCCCCGACTACTCTGCTCAATGGAATGGAGGTATTGATGTTCCAGGACTTCGGAGCCGAGGCCGCAGTAGGACCGGAGGCTTCTGCTTCCTCTCTTAGAATCCAGGCAGCATGCTCTGAGAAAGCAAAAGCCATGTATAAGATGAATGGAAAGGGGGCTGTGTAAGGAATTAGTGACCAAAAGGAACCTCCCAAGGCGGTCTGATTACAAATTCCTAACTGGGCAGATCATGGTGGGTGGTCACACCCCGGGGCTATAACTTCTTCAGTAAAAGTTTTCCTCTTTTCCTTAAGTAAGCCCCGTCCATTGTTCTGGTGCATCTGGGTTAATAACACCTCTGAAATGCCTGAGTAATGCTCTGCAGACCCCTCAGAGGTGTAACCACCCTCAAAGGAGCACATAATCTAGTTAACTCTCCTGCAGTTCAATCCTAGAGATCTTCCTTGCTTTCCCCCCGCCTTCATGTAATATTTCTCACATTCCATCCTTAATTACAAGTATAAAAAGAACTGCAAAACTCATTCTCCACGTGAGATCCTGCACGTGAGATCCTGCTTCTTGGCACGTCATCAGTTTGACTCAGATGAACTCTTACAAAAATTCTCCATAGGTTTGGTGTTCTTACACTGACAAGGAGAACCATGATATTCTGGGCCGCAGTCTGAGACGAGCCTCCCCACCCACCAAGTCCGCAGTACTGATGCCGGCCTGTCGGCACGTGAGTGAGCCATCTCGGACATTCCAGGCTGCAGTCTGCTGGAGTCACATGGAGCAGAGAACTGCCTGGCTGAGTCCAGCCATTTCCCAGAATTGTGAGAGACAAAATGGCTATTACCTTAGGCCATTACGTTTCGTTGCTTTGTTTTACAGCAAATAGATAACTGAAACACTGGAATTCCTTCTGTTGCTCAAACCCACCTCCCTCATTCCTCTGTCAGCGCCAGCTGCTCACATGGCCTGGAGCACACCTCCCCCGATCTTGATTTAGATGGTCCTTTTCATCATTCAGGTTGGCCTATAGTACCTCATTTTGATTTTGTTTTGTTTCTTTTTGTTTGGCTGGTTGGTTTTCTGTTTGGATTTTTTTGGGGGGAAGGGATTGGCTTTACTTCAGCCAAGGTAGCTAAACCCCCTCTCTTCTCATCCAAACCTTACCTGGACTCCAGGATCAACTTCTAATGCAGGCCAAGCCAATCAGTAATTCTACTCTCCCCTCCCTCTACCCAGCCTCAGTTATTGATTCAAGAATGGACATGTAACCCAAGTCAGCTCAGTAGGAGTCAGTCCCAGGAATTACTGGTGAGAAGAGACTCTTTGTTGAAGTTATTAAGCTGGTTTAACCCAAGCCTAGTGCTGCTGGTGCCCAATTGCTCCCCACAAGGGCAGGCCTGTCTGGAAGTAGAGCCAACAGAGGAGAGCTGGGAGAGGAGATGGAGAGGGTGGGGTAGACTCCTGGATCCAGCCATATTTGAAGCTGGAATTTCCTTGGACTTTGACATGACATGAGCCAATACACCTCCCACCCCACTATCACCCCTCTCTTCTTTTGCTTAAGCCAGTTTGAGTTGTATTTCTGTCACTTGCTCTTAAAATACTACCATCATCAATTGCTTGACTCACCTTCCACCATTTCCACCATGTGTTAAGTTGAGCATATAAAATTCCTTTTCTTGTAGGTCAAAAATGACTGAATATCAGTAATTTTATATGGCTAACTTATTTGTATGCTTACAGAGACAAGGAGCTCAGTGTAAACATCGAAATCTTTCTTTAAAATGTGATATTTTAAGCCATATCTTTCCCATCTTGTTCTAGTTTATTTCAAACTAAGTTCAGGACCTTATATTTAGCTCCAATAAATTATCACTATGTTCCATTTGGCCCACTTACCTTTCCTTAAAAAGTTAAGTGTTTTCCCCCACCCATTAAGTCAAAGTCTTTGTCAATTATTTTCTCTATCAGTGTCATGATGCAACAACACAGTGAAAATCCTATCCCAAGATCTTTGTGGGTCATGATTGTGTAATCTAGGGTACCTCTTCCAGCATCATGTGTTCTGCAAATTTGAAAAGCATGCCTTCTCTATATTCTTCTGAGTCATTATTACAAATGTTGAAAAAGACAGAGCTGAGAATTAAGCTTAAAGAATGTGTATGGTTGGGCAGTGAGTTATTAGACTTTAGTTGTCCAGTTAATCACTACTTCTCCAACTTGGGCTAGCAACCACCCATGTTTCTCAGCTTGTTTATAGGAAGTCATAGGATACCAACTAAGTGTCCTGCTGACATATACAAGGGCTGTCTGGGAAAAAATCCAGCCATAAATGCCTCTATTTTTCATATCACATGGCTGGATATGTTCTGGACAGCCCTTATATGAGGGACTACTCATTACTGGGTATTCATTATCCCATTTCTGAAGTTAGGTAGAGCAGTGTGTTATTTAGGATGGGTTAATTCACAAAAACAAATAGACCCAAGTGTTTAATGGCTAAACACAATAGAATTTTATTTATAGCTCGGGTAACGACAATTTAGGATACTCAGGTTGCAGGAGCTCTCTCCTCCATGCACCAACTCGGGATCCAGGTTCTTTCCACCTTGTGGATCTGCCATTCTCCACGGTCTCATTGTCATCTGCATCCAGCCATAGAAGAGAAAAGAGTATAAAGGAGCACATGTGGGACATTTTTGTGGGACAGGTCTGAAAATGCCACAGGTTGCTCTATTAGTCATAGAGCCACAACTCGCCAAGTGGTAGTAGAGAAATGTGTTTGGCTAAGTGCTTAAAGAGGGGGAGAATGGATTTGGTGAACAGTTAGTGGTCTCCTCTATAGGCGAGTGACATAATCATGATGTAAAATTAAAATTACTGATAAACTGACCAGACACACATTCCTTCCTTTTAAAACTAAGTCTGCTCCTGTCTATTGGGTCAAAGTCTTTCTTCAATATTCTCTCTATAGTTGTCAGGCTGCAACAACATAATGCAAACACAACACATATAACATAAAAATTGATGGCAAAGTGAAACTGTCAGTCTTGCAAAATAAGCAAGATTTCAAGATTAGGAAAGCAGATTTGGGGAACTGCCCTAATCATTTGCAAAGCCATTGACAAATGAGGAAATGCCAGTGTTAGAGCAAAGAAAATCTATAAGGATGAGGACCAAAAAGACACTGCAAATGAGAAAGATTTTTAACCTTAAAGGGGTAAGAGAGACACCTGAGAAAATTAACAAATGCCTTAAATATTTTTACCAAAGTTAAACTGTTCATAATTATGCTGTGAAGGTCAAAACTCTTTTTGTTATTTGTTTCTTCTTTTTGCTTTGTTTTACTTATTTTTGTGAAAGTCACATCTTAATTGAATTATTCCATATTATATGATCTTACAATTTTATCAGAAAAATATGCCTCAACCCCCCCAAAAAAGACCATGACAGTGAATTGACCATATTTGTGGTGGTTGTTGCTATGTTTAAGGGAAGCAGGTGACAAGACGCTTACCTGGCTTCTCATCTAAGCCCAACACGTGGGTTGCCCCAGAGCGTGGTCCTGGTCCTCTTCCCTTTCGCATCTCCACTTACCTAAGTGCTCTCACATAGTCCCTTGGCTTTAAGCATCGTCTACATGCAATTGACTCTCTCAACTTTGTATCGGTGGACTTGTCCTTCAAATGTGTATCTTTGTACTTGATATTGCCACTTGATGTTTAATAACCTCTCAGACTTGGGTGTACAACACTGTACCTCTTCATTTCAAAGCTGTTTCTCAAGTCTTCCCCACTTTGCTCAGTAGATGGTACTATCATTCACACTACTCAATCAAAATCTCAAGAGTCATTCTTGATGCCTCTGATTCCACCCGTTCCCACGTCGAATAAATAGCAAGTTTTGTGGGTTTATCTTCAAAACTCGTATATCCTGAATCGACTCCACTCCATCTCTCCATACCACTGAGCCTAAGTGGTGACATCTCTCACTAGGACCCCTGTGACAGCCTCCTAACTGGTGTCCCTATTCCTTGCCTACGTGAGCATCCCATTTCTACCTAGCAGCCACGGTCATCTGTTGAACGTATAGATCAGATTGTGTCATTCTTCAATGTAAATACTTTCAATGGCTTCTCATCACATTTGTAATAAGATCTAAACTCTCCTGGGGTTTCACATCTAACATGTGCCCAAGACTCACACCTCATTTCAACACCCAACTCTCTGGCCATCACGTGGGCTGTCCTCTCTCGTCAGGGTGTCTCCTATCCAGGTCACTCTTTCTTCCAGAGCATGGCTGCCTGGCTCCTTCTTACCATCAAATCTCAGCTCAAGGGTCATATCCTTTGGGGCCTTCTCCATCTCCCATCTAAGGCAGACCCTACCTTCCAGCCTCCTTTATTATATTATCCTAATTTTTTTCATAACAATTATCAGTATCACTAACTGCAACTGTTTTGCTCATTTATGTATTTAAAATTTTTTTTTTCTGTCTTCTCTTAGACTAGAAACCCCAGTGAGGGCAGGGATTTTGTCTAATTTGTTCACTGCTGTATTTTCCGTGCCAGAGGCTATCACATACTAGGAGCTCAGTAAATATTTTCAACTAGATAGTTTCTAAAAATACAAGAAAATAACTTATATTCTTAATTTTAAGTTTCATTTTCCTGGGTAAAACCTTTTTTTTTTCATTATTTTATGTGAAATTCAGTTTCCTTTATAAGTGGATTTATTTATGTGGCCTTTTCCTATGCCAGTTATCTTTGAACAATAAAGATCTCCTGTCTTGTGTATTTCCTTCCCTGGCCAGACTGATAAGTCCATGGAATAAAGAAGTGAGGGCAAGGCTGACATGATTTGTTCTAGGCTAATCCAAGCTAGGTCACAGTGATCAAATATTTTTCCTTCAGCGGTACAGAAATGCCCTTTCCCCTTGAAAATCCATTCTAGAATTGTGTCTGCAATCTGTTATGCTCACTGGTTTATAGTGTATGGAACCGTCTTTCTTCTTGTTAATGGAACGCTTCTTTCTGTCTCTAAGATTCCAGCACCATTTTGAATATCTGCAGGTCCTCTGAGACTACAGATAAACATTAAAATCTGTTTCCTGGGCTCTCTCAGTACTCTGGCCTATAATTCATCTGGGTCAAGAGAGTTGAGTTTAATTCAATTTAAGACCCAAATAAAGATTCTCATTAGAGGGTAGCGGCCACAGTGCCAGTCAATTTGGCAACACACTGATGTCACTGATTCACAGAATTAAACAGACACTTCGTTAATGTGGAGGCCCTGATCCCTTTCAAAGGACTGGCTTCTCCAGTTCCTTGGGCTCTGAGAACCAGTTATCGGGGGTCGAAAAGTATTGTTGAAGGGTTTGAGGTCTACTTTAAAATTCTCTTCCGTCTTGCCACATGCCATGACACTTAGGGGTCTGTGGGAATAGAAGAGAAAGTGAGAGGAAGACAAAAAGCCAACTTCCCCTTGTCATTTTACCATCGGGTGCTGAGGAGAGGTGGGGTGCGGCCTGCTGGTCTGAACAGGGCTCTGGGGTTAACTTGAGAGTGCATGTCCTTTCTAAAGGGGTCAGCTGCTCCTCACATCTCCGGACTCTTGTCAAGCAGAAAAGTCTGACTTGTCACATTGTAATGCCTGAGTTTTAACTGCTGGCTCAAATACATAAAGTGCCGTGTCAGCCAGACAACACATGCCCTCAGGTCTGATCACGCCAGTAGTTCACAGCTTACAACTTCTGGCCTAAGGCACCGTGATCACAGGGGAACCAAGAGAAAATTCTGATATGTCAGTTTGTTTCAGGAAATCATCATTTAAATGGCATTGAAGTTCGACAGAAAAAGCCTTAACTTCACAATGAGGAACTTATGAGGCTGTCATTTTGGGGCACAATTTTTGTGGGGATATGTCTCCCCAAGTAGGAAGACCCTATGTCTTTGGACCCTGGAATAGTGCACGCGTACAGTACGTGTTCAAAAATGTATTAAATTCCCTGAATCACCAAAGCAATCCTACATAAAAAGAATAAAGCTGGAGGTATCACACTCCCCAAATTTAATCCATACTGCAAACAAAGCATCAATAGTCAAGACAGTTTGGTATGGGCAGAAAAACTGACCCACAGACCGATGGAACAGAATAAAAAACCCAGAAATAAACCCACAAATATATGGACAGATAATTTTTGACAAAAGAGAGAAAAATATACAATGGGGAAAAGAAAGCCTCTTCAGTAAATGGTGCTGGGAAAATTAGAAAACCAGATGCAAAAGAATGAATTTGAATTGCGAACTGTCACCCTACACCAAAATTAACTCAAAATGGATTAAAGACCTCCATGTAAGACCTGAAACAATAAACTGTATACAAGAAAACGTTGATACTAAACTTGGAGACCTTGGGTTTAGGGAGGACTTTATGAACCTAACCTCAAAGGCAAGGGAAGTAAAAGCAAAAATAAATGAATGGGACTATATCAAATTAAAAAGCTTCTGCACAGCAAAAGAAATGATCAACAAAGCAAAGAGACAACCAACCGAATGGGAGAAAATATTTACAAATAATGCCTCTGAAAAGGTGCTGATATCTGAAAGATATAAAGAACTTGTACAATTCAACAACAAAACCAACAATCCAATTAAAAAATGGGAACTTCTCCCAGGAAGACATATATATATATATATATATATATATATATATATATATATATATATATATGATATATATCAGATATATGAAAAAATGCTCAACATCCCTAGCTCTCAGGGAAATGCAAATCAAAACCACAATGAGATCCCACCTCACACCTGTGAGAATGGCTGTTATCAACAAGACAAGGAATAACAAGTGCTGGAGAGGATGTGGAGAGAAAGGAACTCTGGTACACTGCTGGTGGGAGTGCAAACTGGTACAACCACTGTGGAAGGTGGTGTGGAGGTTCCTCAGAAAATTGGGAATGGAGTTACCGAATGACCCACAAATCCCCCTTCTGGGGATCTACCCCCCAAATTTGAAAACCTCAGTCCACAAAGAAATATGTACCCCAATGTTCATTGTAGCGCTGTTCACAGTGGCCAAGTCATGTCATGCAAACAGTCAAAATGTCCTTTGGTAGACAACTGGCTAAAGAAGCTGTGGTACATATACACAATGGAATATTACTCAGCTATAAGGAAAGATGAAATGGGGCCATTTATGACAACATGGATGGAACTTGAGACCATTGTGCAAAGTGAAATAAGTCAGACAGAAAAAACCAAGAGCCATATGATTTCACTCACTTGTGGAACACAAAGCTGAAAGCAACAAAGACACAAAAACTCATGGACACAATCAATAGTTTAGTGGTTAGTGGTTACCCTCAGGTAAGAGGGTAGGGGGATTGGGGAGAAGGGACAGGGTCTCAAATGTATGGTGATGGAAAGAGAACTGACTCTGGGTGATGAATACATAACACAACATGTAGATGCTGTATTATAGAATTGTATACCTGAGGGAGCTCCCTGATGGTGTAGTGGCTTAAGGCTTCAGCATTGACGCTGTCAGCGCTGTGGCCTGGGTTCGATTCCCAGTCAGGGAGCTACCCACATACCAAAAAGCAAAAAAAAAAAAAAAAAAAAACCAAAGAAAGAGAATTGTATACCTGAAACCTATATAATTTTTATTAACCAGTGTCACCCTAATAATTTTAACAATATGAAATGTATTAAATTAATATCACTGGTCATGTTCAGCCTACAAATTTTGCTTTAAGAGACATTAAAAAAATAAAACTCTTGTGTAAAATACTTGATTCCGTTAGGTTTAAGCCATGGGGAAGAGGAAGAGAACAAAGACAAGGGAACCACCATAAATTCAGTTTTATGTGCCAATAATTCTATAACTATCACTTTCTTTAACCTTTATAATGTCTCTGACAGGGAGACACAGATGTTATTATCCTTATTTTATAGGTAAGAATACTGAGACTCTCATTCTGCTGACTGTTGTTTTACTTATTTTTATTTTTTATTTATTTTAATTTTTTTGTAGTATGTGGGTAGCTCCCTGACTGGGAATCGAACCCAGGCCGCAGCGATGACAGAGCCAGCACCGAAGCCTTAAGCCACTGCACCACCAGGGAACTCCCGTGACTGTTGTTTTAGAATCTCAAACCACAGGTGGGTCCTCAGTGCGGCCTGGCAGTTATAACCTATTCCTCCGGACAACTCACGTTCCAAGGCCCTTGGAGAGCTATTTGGTAAGGTCTGTCCTCTAACCTCCAGTGTTGCTCCAATGCCCCTCACTCCCCATTATTCTCACCTGATGACCCTGCTCATGATTTCACTGAGAAAAAAGAAGCAATCAGAAGAGACATTCCTCATACCCCCACTACTAGATATCTCCTGTGTCTCCCCCATCCCCAGCTTCTCATTGTCCCTCTTGTCATGTTTCCATACACTAGCCAGAGTAAAATTCAAATTCCTTCCCATGACCTAAAGGCCTCCGTGGCCAACCCACCTATAGGTCTCTGATTTTATCTCCCTCGCTCTCTCCCTTGCTGTCTCTGTTCTACCCACACTGATCTTGCTTTTTCTCCAACACTTGGAGCACATTCCCACCTCAGGACCTTTGCACATGATGCTTCTGTCATTAGAGTGCTCTTCCTTCAAAAGTATACATGGTTTGCACTCTCATTTCTTGGCTCAAAGTGCCCTTTCAGAGGACTGCCCTCCACACTTTGTCACTCTGTTCATTCCCTGCTTCATTTTTGCCCTCAGCAGGAATCACCCTGATGTACTCATTTATGTGTTTATTGCCCATCACCTCCTACAAGAACGTAAGCTCCCTGCCAGCAGGTAGTCTGTGTCTTTTGTTGATAGTGCTGCCCCTGATATCTGGTACAGTGTCCAAAACATGTTAAGTGCTCAATAAATATTTGTTTATTTTTTGTTTTTTTGTTTTTGTTTTTGTTTTTTTAAGTGGTGAAACAGAGATAGATTATTGAAGAGGAAGTACACTCCAAAAAGGAGCGGGCTCAAGCAAGAAGAGTGGCTCAAGAGCCTAAATATTTGTTGAATGAGGAAATGGACACATGAATGAATGGCATCTCATGGTCTATAGTCTACAGCCCAAAGTTCTTAGTCTGGAATTTGAGGCCCCTGAGGACCTGCCCCAAACCATCCTTCAGGCTTCATCCCGCTCCCTCCTTTCCTCTGTCCTTTCCTGGGCCCCACGTTCTGATCTCCCTCCTTGCTGTTTTGCCTGGTCCATGCTCTCCATGATTTCATGCTACTTCTTGTCTGGGAAGCCCTTTCTTTCTTTGGCAAAAATCTTCCTTCCTTGTTTGAGGAAACTCTGGTTATTATTCATGGCCCACTAGCAACTCCTCTGTAAAGCCGTCCTGGCCCTTGCAGGCAGAACAGCGGGCTGACTTCTGTGCTCCCACAGAGGGGGTAGCATGGCCCCTTTCAGCTGCCAGGCAGGAAACTACGGCTCCCTTCACAGTCATTAATGGCTGGCACGACCCTTCCTTCTGCCCTAACTCAATCCAAGCCCTCTGAGGTCAGCAGATCATCTCACTTCCTCTCATTCTTCAACTCCTGGGTTTTCCCATGTTTGGGGGAAAACAACAAGTTTCTCTTTTCACAAAGAAGCCCGAGGAGCATTTTATTTATTTATTTGGTGGTTCCCTGGCTGGGAATCGAACCCAGGCTGCAGCGTTGAGAGAGCAGAAGCCTTAGCCACTACACCACCAGGGAACCCCATGAGGAGCCTTTTAGACATGAGTGGAGACCCCTTTGTTCACCTGAAGAATGGAAAGTGACATCCCTTGAGCATGAAAGGATTTTCCGTGAGTGTTTATTAAACAAATTCAAGTTTCTCTCCACACTTACACAAATAGAAACATCTCCAAATGCTCCCCACGGCAGGGGGGCGGGGTACCAAATAAGGAGCCGCTCACTCTTTGCTGGGGATCTGCTTGCTTTGTAATTCAGGGAGGGGAGGCTTGGATTGTAAGTGTGTGACATTAGTGAGGACGTAGGGTTACAAAAGGAGAAGCTGGTTGAATTAAATCCCAGGAAAGAAATCAGAGTATGACAAACAAGGACCCATTGTAGAGGAATATGTAAACGTAGGTTCGTCCTGCCGTATACCTTTTTCCTCCTTTTCCCCAAATTTCCCACCACTGTTTTAAAAGGCATCTGGGACAGCATGCTCAGTGGCTGTGATTTTCACCTAGGAAGATTTACAACCTAAGGAACTGGTGGGCAGGGAATAAACACACATAGTGTATTTACCTCCAGTTTCTGGATTTAAAGAAACTGCAAGGAGGTAGTAAAAATAAATCGAACAGGGAGTGTGGTTTCCAAGCAAAGCACTCCTCAAGGTTTTTAAGAAGTCAGTCACCACGCTCCCTTACTGCCCACACTGTGCACACAGTGAGCAGGCCCCTGCCGAGAAATTGCAGCCTGATGTAGGCGTGCCCCGCACCCCTGGGGCCCACCCAAAGCCTGGTAAGCCAGAGATGGGTGCTCAGAAACCACATCACAGACTAAGCACTATAAACCTAACCATTTCACCAAAGGAGTGACAGTATAATTGGGTGATGTGTTCTTCACAGGGATTGACAAAATATAGATCCTAGGAAACAACAGAAGATATGTCATACCTTATCTACCCATCTCTTCAATCAGTTAAAATTGTTAAATTATATCTCAAAGTTTTTTAAAATGGGCAAAAATGTACTGTGCCTATGATACTTTACTAGGGCCAGCAGGGGTCTTGGTTGGGGGATGCATCTTTTGAAGGAAGGTGGAAGTAGAACATTTAAATAAGTAAAAAAGAATAACAAACCCAGAATACACATTTCTTCTCAATTAGTAGTTCTCAAACTTCTTGGTGCTGGTACTCCTTTATATATTTTTTCAATGATTGGAGATCTCAAAGAGCTGTTGTTTATGTGGTTATAACTACTAGTGGTTACTGTATAGAATTAAAAGACTACATTTTTTAAATTAATTCAGCTAAAAATACCAATAAACCTACTTATTGTTTGATGTTAACGTAAATATATTTGTATGAAAAATAACTAGTTTCCAGGGGTTCCCTGGTGGTGTAGTAGCTAGGCTTTGGCTCTCAATGCCATGGCCTGGGTTCAATTCCCAGCCAGGGAACTACCCCTCCCCCCCCCAAAAAAAAGAAAAAAAAAACTACTTTCCAAACTGAGAAATAAAGTAGCTTTCAAAACAAAACAAATAGTGAGAAGAGCATTATCTTACATTTTTGCAAACGCTTTAATGTGTGGCTTACTAGAAGACCACTGAATTCTCCTATCTTCTGCATTCAATCTGTTGTGATATCACATGTCTGCTTGTGGAAAACTCCCACGTACACTCGAGGAGGATAGTGAAAAAGGCAAATATTATCTTAGTGTGGGATTTGATCTCATGGGCATCCTGGATCGTCTCGGAGACCTGCAGGGGCCTCCAGCCCACACCTTTACAGCCACTGCTCCAGATCAATAGGGTAGCAAAAATAAATACCAAGCATTTGCTTGGCTTACAAGCCATTTACATGGTTTGCCTTCTTGGTATGTGAAGCAGACAGAATTTACAAGATGGCCCATTTCCTCCACCCCGATGTACATACTCTTGCATAATTTTGGAAACTTGTGAATATAACGGGAGCGTCACTTCATGATACATAGGTTATGGGTATGACCCAGTTGACTTTAAGAACTGGAGACTATTCTGGGTGGACCTAACTTAATCAAGTGAGACCTTAAAAGGGACTGGGCTCTTCTGAAGAATAGATGGATTGAAGTGTGAGATTTCATGCAATGGAACAGCGAGGCTCTGTTGCTGGCTGTGAAGGTGAAGGGGGCCCTATGGCAAGGAATGCACGCCGCCTCCAGCATCTGAGATTGGCCCTTGGTGACAGTCAGCAAGGAAATGAAGAACTTAGTCCTACAACCACTAGGAACTGAATTTAGCCGATAACCTGAAGGAGTTTAAAGGATTTTTTCCTCAGAGCCTCCAGAAAGGAATGCAGCCTGACTGACAGACACCCCGATTCGGCCTGGAGTACTCTGAGCAGAGAACCTAGTCACCATACTTACTTCAGATCGACAGAACTGGGAGGGAATGGATGGGTGTTGATGTAATCTCCTAAATTTGTGGTAGTTTGTTACATAGTAATAGAAATCTAATAAAGGATGTATTATTTGAACTTTATTTTTAAATTACACAGATAATCATAAATACATCCTCTTTATAAAAACAATGAAAACATCAGTGAGGGATTAAAAGTTCCCTTTGCCCTCCCACTTATCCTAGCCAATCTTGAGCCCCTTCTTATCCCCTGTTACTAGGGGTATGAATGTCCCCTTGTGGGGGCATGAATCCTTCCATCCAGGCCTTTTTGTATGCATGATGTGCATATATATGTCCCAACAGAAAATATATAGTACTGCTGTAGTTTATTTATTTTTCTTCTTTTAACTTCAGGACACTATTGGGATTAGCACTGTAGCTGGCCCAGGCCTCCTAAAAATAAAACAAGAGAAGTCTGAAATAATGTTCTAGAGCAGTTTCCCCATGTACTCTGAAGGCATTTGAACCACTCTGTTGCTCTTATATCTAAGCTTAAATAGAAATGTATTTTAGAGGTTATTGTTTGGAATGGTGAGGATGGCGTCCCACAAGCTGAGAAGCATTTAGGGTCAGGGCTGACCTCACGTTTCTGGTTTTTTTGTTTGTTTGTTTGTTTATTGTATGTATATAGCTCCCTGGCCGGGAATCAAACCCAGGCCGCAGCGTTGACAGCGCCAGCGCCAAAGCCTTAAGCCACTACACCACCAGGGAACTCCACATTTCTGGTTTTTGACCTCTGTCCCTCAGGTTACTCAAAGCTAGGATGAACCTGCTCAATTATAGGTTCAATTTCAAGCCATAAACAAAAACACCAGGTGGCTCTTGTGTCCCAAAGTTATCCTTAATGGCCATCTTGTCCCTGCCTTCATCCACCACTGGAATATCAAGGAACTTACGAAGATCTTCTGAAGAATTGCTGACTCTCCCTTGATTTAAAGAACAATGAATAGGGGGTTCCCTGGTGGTGCAGTTGCATGGCCTGGGTTCAATTCCCAGCCAGGGAATTATCCCACCCGCCCAAAAAAAGAACAATGAACAGGTGTGACCTCTTCAGAAACAAACCTATGGCATACCTATGGGAGGCAGGATGAAATCTCCTTTGATAGGAGACAGCATCATTGTGTGTAGGGTGGTACCTTCCCCAAGGAACACCCTTCTAGCTTAGCTTCGGACAAAACTGTCAGAAGCAAGTTTTCCAAGGTGGCTTTAATGATAGGCTCTCCGAAAGAAGCTCCTTTCTCAAGCCAGTTTGTTCTCCAACCTCACAGATCTGATGGGCCACAAGCCTCTGTGTAGTAAGTGTACACATTCCGCATTTTTGTAACGAAGGAGACGCTAGCAGCGGCCAATGTCCTCCTCTTTGCTAATTTCACCTGATCTTGTACTCCCCTGACATCACAGTAGCCCTGACATTTTATAAAAGCACAGATTATGTCCTTTTGGTCCTTGACCTTTTGTGATGTTGAGTTGGCTAGGGAAGCTCTGGCTGCCTACTTGTTCTGGGTGGGCAGGAAACCTCACCTGTTCATAAATCCTTGGGTAGAGTGTGTCCATTAACAGGCGTTGCACTTACCACCTCTTTGAAGAGGCTGTACCCACCTACCCATACCTGATCCAGGGACTTTCCATACTTCTTGGCTATGCAGGTAGGACCATTCCCCAACTATGAAAGCACAGGTGTTTGGGCATGGCGTTCTGCCTAGGGAAGGCTACAGCCTTTGGACAAAGAATCGTGCATGGAGCTGCGGCTGGTTGCCACCTTTGCACTTTTGTGTCTATGTGAGCCTATGTTTGTTCCCTTTTCTGGGGAAATCTTCGAGTGGATACAATTCCCAAGGTTCACCCAAGGGGAGCAATGTGCTTTGGGTGTCTACAAACAGGGGTGTGACTGAGTCTTGAAACTGGTCCCGGGCCACTGATTACAGGCTTTTAAAGGTGACTTCGGAGAGTGGAAATACCCCAAACTTTCCTTCCCTACAGTCAACTTGCCTTAGATGAGGAGGGGGGAGAACGTTGCCCACAAGTAGGCGGCCACCGTTGGGTGGTTTGTGATATATTCGGACTGCTGAGTTAAAAGTGGGTGAGGGCTCCCCTATTTCACCCCGCTAGAGCTTTTCCGAGAGTTGGGGTTTTGTGACGAGACCTGGGTAACCGGGGCTGGCGGAGGAGTGGAGTCAGAGCAGCGCGAAGGGCCGCCCCGGCGGGACAAGGGCGGAGCGGGCGCCGCTGCGCTGACGGCCGCGGCAGAAAGGGGGCGGCCGCGCCCACTTCCTCTGCTCCGCCTCGGCCGGAGGGATCCGCATCGCCGAGCGGCTCCCGGTGTCGGCCGCGGCTCCCCGACCGTGCCGGGCTGTGACCAGACGGCTCCCGCCGCCCCTCCGGACGCTCCGAAACCCGCTACGCTGTACGCGTTCCGGCGGCCGGTGATGGATGCGGCGCTGAAGCGGAGCCGCTCGGAGGAGCCGGCTGAGCTCCTGCAGTCGGCCCGGGACTTGGGGGAGGAGGAGGAGGAGGAAGAGGGCATGGAGCAGGAGCTGGAGGAGGAAGAAGAGGTGGACCCCCGGATCCAGGTAGGGCGCACGGGGGGCGCCACGGGTCCCGGCTGCGCGAGGGCAGCGGCGGAGGTCGTCCTCCACGCTCACACCCGCCTGCAGCCCCCAGTGCCTGCGGCCCGCGGTTGGGGGTGGTGGCGACGGAGACCCGAAGAGAGGGTCCGAAGACTCGGTTTCCCCCGTTTCATGGGAAGGCTGCGGTGCATGCGGCCTGAATGTATCCGGGAATCCCCCCGTAGACCACGGGCCGAATCTGGGGATCGCCGCAGAGTGCCCAGCGGTTGGGCGGATGTGCAACAAAGGGAAAAAGGGGGCGGGGGCGCCACGCGGGTAGTGGGGGTACCCCAGCCCGGCGCTCGACACCGCGGGCACTGCACGACCTCGTGGCCCTGGGAGGAGGGGTTGGCCGCCGGGTGGGCGTTGTCCGCCCCTGCAGCGTGGGCTGGCACTGGTGCCCGGGGTTCCGAGTCCGCAGCTAGCGGAGGTGCCCGGCTTGAGCCATCTTCCTTCTCCTTTGATTGTTACCACATCGAAGGTTGTGGGTTTTTTTGTTCGTTTGTTTGTTTTTTTGGTCGCCACTGGCTCAACCCTCCACTGGGCCTCCTGGTTTAAAGCCCAGGTTTTTCTTGTTATGAGGTCGGGTGTGAACAGAAATCCAGAGCAGTTGTTAGCAAACTGATGCGCAGACCTGCCGCGGGGAGACGGCAAGGGGATTGGCCTGGCCCTCTGCACCTCCATTTCTAAGCGACATGATTAAAAAACAATTTCTAAGCCGAGATTTAGGGTTGACAGCTTAACCTCTTCACCCTGTCAGCAAAAAGCACAGCAAATCCAAGACCCATTTTTCTTCCCTTTCCATAAATCTTTTCGTTTTTTATATTGCTTTTAAGTATGCTTTGCAATTCCTGTGGTCCTAATTGGCTTTTCAGTGCACAGATCAATTAAAAGCTCATTTAATTCAGCTGTTGCGGTTTAAATGCATTGTTTTGGCTGAGTAGCAAGATAAATATCAGGTGGAAAAAAATCTATGCATCAGAAATTTTATTAATAAAATTCATTAGTTTGGACTATTGTCTTAAGTACAGGAATCCTGTTAATAAGATCCTTTGTTTGGAGAGTAAAATGAATTAACTTCATGCTGGGTACTTTTTATAAAATTTCAGTTTGTAAGTTTATTTAAAGGTAGATTTTTTAAAGGCTAGTTTTGTTGTTTTTTAAAAACACCTAGGGAGATTGAATAATTGGCAGTTTGAAAAGATTTTAATCTCTATAGAAAAATACTCAACCACCAAGGAATGAGTTAATGTCAGAATTCTGCCCTGGATTTAAATGATTTCACTGGGTTCATACTTTTGGCTTTGCCTTGTTTATTTTCGTTTTTTGTCTCTTCAGCAAAGTTCTTGCTGTAAGGTGGAAGGTACTATTTTGATTTAGCTTCTAAACCATTTGTAACAGGTGGGTTTACTTGAAGGCACAAACCTGGAATAAATATTTGACCTAAGGAAAGACAAATTCCTGGGATCTTATGTCATTTTCAAAAGGAACACTATCAAGAAAAAGATTTCAGAAAGGCTGACATTCATTTGCTTTTCTAGTCAAGGCTCAACTATTTTTCTTGAGAATGAATACTGACTCATCTCTCTCCCCAAATTGCACTGGAGTAATTTTGCAGGTAATGGGCCAAGTCATATTGGAAACAAAAGACAATCCCTTAAATATTTTTTCTGCCTCTTTTCTTTGTTAGGGAGAACTGGAGAAGTTAAATCAATCCACGGATGACATCAACAGACGGGAGACTGAACTGGAGGTACAGGTTCCTTTCTTGGTGAAGTGGTGTCAGTTCTGCTGACACAGGAATGGTTAATTTTGTTTTAATAGCTGAAGGATGATTGCTGGCATCCCCTCCTCCCTCTGAGCAACAGTCTGCTGTCTGACAATGAAATACACCACTGAGCCCAGCTTGTGGGTGGAGCACATGTAGCTCCAGTTTCACATGTTATTTTGAATTATGGAAGCTCTGTGGGGCCAAACCCAAGGACTTTACACACGCTTAAGCCCTAAAGTTAATGTGTCAGTGGAAAGGCTGAAAGAACTGAGATGAAAATGAGCTAAACTCTTTAAAGGAGAAGAATAAGTGAGCTCACAAAACCTCTTCAATATTTTAGGGCAGTTTCTCACATTGTACTTGGAAACTGTGTGTTTCCTCAGACTTAAATCTTTGACTTCCTGCTCTAATAATTCACCCCCTTCTACTTCCCTGTTCATTTCTTTATAGTCTGCTTGGGTGTACAATATAATTATCTTAATGGTAAGGAAAAGCTGTTTAGACTGGGAAGGGCTTTCCTGCTGGGAAGAATCTTGGGAGACAAAACTTGATTTGAATTTCATGAGCATCTTCCAACCTGAGTGTAAACAGATTAGCATTCTTCACAGCTACCAATTAGTCCCCGTCCCTTTTCAGTAGTGGTTGGCTTTACTATCCATCAGCAAATTTGAAGGACCTCGGCATATATCTAAGAGCCTGTGAATGACTCTGCCAGAGAGCTGAAGGAATGCAGGGAGCTGATCGGAGGACCTGTTTCTGTAGCAGGAGAAACAGCAGGGAAGGTCTACAGAAAGGGCAGGAAACATCTGGTCCCTAAGAGTGAGGATGCAGGAGAAAGGAATGTCATCTACCAGCAAAACACTGGCAACCTTGATTTCTGATTGCATGCTGTGCTGATGGCCCCTGAGGTTCCAAATCTGGACGTGGGAGTGGGGATTAAAAGCTTGTTTTTTGAGCTATGTGTGGAGAGTTATCACCCCCCCGCCCCATTCTGATTGTTGGTATTTGTGAACACTGGCTGCCCCTGTCCCCCAAGTGGAGTAAATTCTATGTGTTTATTTAAATTTTTTTTTCACTTATGATGACTCGAGTCTCTTTGTTGGGCAATTGAAATCTCAGAATCTCAGATTTGTAATACATTAAACAACAACAACAAAATCCTACCATTTCTATAGGGACTTAGTGTTTACAGAGTATTTATAAGCTTTATCTCATTCTATTCCGTCTAAACAGCCTAGAGTTGTGCTGTGCAGTATGGCGGCCTCTGGCCACATGTGGCTATTTGAATTTAAGCTCATTAAAATGAAGTAAGATTTAAAATTCAGTTCTTGACTTATGGTAGCCATGTTTTAAGAGCTCAATAGCTATTACATTGGACAGAGCAGAGAACACTTTGATTATTGTAGAAAGTTCTACTGGACTGCAGAGGCCTGCAAAGTAGGGAGTGCTGGGACTATCTCTTCTCCGGGTGGGGATACAGAGGCACAACATCCTCAGGGTTCAAGGACATGGCAGAGCCAGCTCATTTGCCGGATCCCCTCCAGCTCTCACATTCTTCCATCTCAAGATTGAATAGGCAAGTTGGAAACAGTCTTTTCTTTTTTTCTCCAAAGGACTGACTGATGTATTCCTTCAACAAATATGTGTATGCATACTCTAAGCCAGCAACTGTTGTGGTAGCGCTCACTCCCCTTCTGAGGGTCAAATTATTTCATCTGTTAAACTCTTTGTAGCCCTGATTTCCGAATCCCTTTTCTGAATACAGTTAGGTATTTGTGTGTCACGGGAAGCCACAGAACAGGTGTTTCCTGCCTTGCTCTGGACAGCACTTGGCAGTAGCAGAGAGGTGAGCAGAATTGGCCTGTGTTGCTGGCTGACCTTCTCATGGTTATTAGAACCAAGGTGGACTCAGAAATATAATGCACGCTATGTAAGTAATTAAAACTTCTCTCCAGTAGCCACATTAAAAGTAAAAAGAAACAGCTGAAATTAATTTAAATCTATTATCATTTAACCCAGAATTTCCCAGATAGCCTACTTTTAACATTGAATCCATGTAAAAATCATTGGGATATTTTACAGCTATTTTCATACTAAGTCTTCAAAATCTGGTGCATATTTTACACCTAGAGCATATCTCAGTTTGGGTTGGCCACTCAATAGCTACATATGGCACCAGGCTGTCTGGGTCTCGGAGGTGTTTCCTGTCAGACTCACACGGAATGGTGGGATCTCACTCTCTGGGTGAGTGTCATGCTGCTGGCATTGGAGGGGAGGTTGGGGTCTGTATGTGCTGGGCTGTGTTCCTTCACTGAAGTCCTGGGCACCAACCCTGTGTCAGGCACTCTCTGGGCCACTGCAGACACGTGAGTGAACGTGACACACAAAGACCTTGCCCGCGGGGAGTTTACGTTTTGGTTGGGCGTGAGGAGTGGTGAGATAGGTGATGATTACTGATTGTAGTAACTACGATGAAAGCGGGATGTGACAGAGGCTCTAAGAGAGGAGTCACCTGTAGACATCTGAGCAGAAGCCTGCAGAATGAGAGAGTCCACGTGCAAAGAGTAGCAGATGGCGTGAGCAGTGGGGGTGGTGGAGGGGAGTGTGCCAAATGATGTGGGACGGGAAGCAGAGCCATTTTAATACTTGGTTCATTGTCCTTGTTCCTGGTAGTTGTTTTCTGTGCAGTCGCTGTGAACATGGAGTTAGAGAATGCTGAACCGCAGCTCCCAGGGCGGAAGTGTGACCGAGGCTCCCAGGACCCTACCCCTATATTTGGGTTCCTGCGAGCCACAGGCCACATTTCTGTCAACTGATCAATACGTAAACTTCTTTTATGTGTGTTTCTATTTGAAGACACCTTATTTGATAATATATTATTCATTAATGCTGAACTCACGGGCAACCGCACAGTGACGCGTGCCTGAACAAAGCCCACTTAACACACGTATGAGCTCTCTGTAAGGCACGTCACAGCCTTCTTGGGCTGAGGAACACTGGACAGCACTTCAGCACTAGGCTTGGAGGCCATTTTTTTTTTTTTTTTTTTTTTTAAATATGTGGGTAGCTCCCTGGCTGGGAATCAAACCCAGGCCGCAGCGTTGACAGTCCCGAAGCCTTAGCCACTGCACCACCAGGGAGCTCCCTTGGAGGCCATTTTAAGCAGCGAAATCGCCAACAAAAAGCATAGAAGTGCAGAAACCGTGGCAGTAAGTGGGCCGTGTAAAGGACACTTATTTACTGTATGAGAGCTGAAACAGGAAGGCAGAGCGTCTCTTCACTTGACCATGCCTGAGGACGAATGTGCACGTTGGGCGACCCATATTTTGCCATTGCATTCATGTCCATGAATGACCGTAGAAGCACCGTGAGTATTGACTTTGGAGTTATGAATACATTTGAGTGCATATGGAATCTGCAGGTAATGAGGATTGACTAATAATTTCGGAGCCTCTAGAGCAGATTCTTCTGCGATCTGCATTTCCTTTCCCTTTGCTTTTTGATTATGCTCTGGAGTGTCCAGCACCACAACCCCCCGACCCCCGACTCTGATTCTGATTGAAGTGAGTTGGTGACCAAGTTTGTGGCGGCTGCGACTTTGCTCATAGAACATGGCACAATTGTCTCTGGGCAGCCATACTGGGGCGCAGGCCTGGATTCGCTGTTCGTGGCCCATTCCGTGTTTCGGCTGTTGAAATTGGACATTACCAGGAGGCCTCTGGACGCTAGCCACCTGTATGGCGTCCGTTGGATATCTGCCTCTTCCTGCAAACTCGCTTTGCCTCTGACCTTGTTTGAACAGTGCTGTATGCCCTTTGGAGTCTGATTTATGTCGAGAGGGCCAGCGTTTTGAAGCTATTGAAGGGAGTAACCTTTTAACCAGAGAGGCCCTTGGATATAAAAGCTTGATGTTTCAAATTAAGAAAGTAAATGTATTTTCCCATGAACACATCCTTGAGTAGTCATTGAGCACCTACTAGGTGCCAAGAACAGTTTTAGATGATTATGAGAGAGCAGTGACGAGAATGGACAGAACTCCTGTCCTCCTGACATTTACATTATGGGGAAGGAGGAGATGCAACGAACAATTAAAATACACAGTAGGTTACATGGTGACATGTGCTAAGGAGAGAACAAGGTGGGAAAAGGCCTTGGCAGTGTAGGTATTTGGGGGTGAGGGCTGGGAGGGGGTTGCGTTGTTACATGTAGTGGGTGAAGCATGTTTGGAGAGAGTGAGTCTCAGGGACATGTGGGGGAACAGCCAGTGCTAAGCTGAGAGCACCCCTGACTTGGCTAAGGACCAGCAAGGGGCCCCAGTGTGCTGGGGGTGGGGTGAGCAATGGATAGAGGAGAAAGAGAGGTTTAGGAGAGAAATGGGTCGTTCAGTGTGTAACAGCTCTGCCAGGTGAGGCAATGCAAGTAAGTATGCTGATGTGATTTTACAACACACATTACATAGAGCTATCTTTTCTCAAGGGTTTGTTAAAACAAGATGCAGTACAGAGAATTTCTAAATCTCACTGTAGTCCAGATTTTAGTACTCCATGCCAAATATTACTATTTTAACTATGATGTGCCGTGTTTTTATTATTTCTCTTTCTTGCTGTGAAGGTGGGCAGTTCTGGGAAACCGAAATGATTCGAGAGAAGAGGAAGTGAGGGAAGGACACAAACAGACCTAGTTACCCACATGCAGCTTTTCTGGCTCCTAACCCGTCCCCAGGGAGGCAGAGCTCTTAGTTGTAATTGTTTGTGCTCTTTGCCTCACTGCTCCAGTGAGATGTTTTCTGGGCAGACATGGAGGGCGGATTGGGAAAGCATTTGATTCTAACTTGCATGAGGCCTGCACCCAGAATCTGCCTTTTCCACACTCCAGAAACCAGCAAACATTTTCTCTTTAAAAAAAAAAAAGTTTTGAACTTAGGAAACTCAGGGCTGGCTGTGAATTGGAAGCGCTCTGGCCTCTCTCTAATGAATTAATAGCACAAGCCAGGGAAAGAGAAATTCTTTTCTGAAAGGATAGTGTTGTCACACCTTAACACTTTGTCCTTTAAGGTGCATGTGTGTGCATGTATATATGTGTGGATGTATTGTGATGAGTGGATGAACATTGTGGGAATCCTCGAAAAGACTTGAGTTGTTTTAAAGAAAGTGCTAGGGAATGTTTGAAGTGATAATGGATGTGGGGAAAGAGTTTCTTTGAAACTGGCACCAAATTCAGGCCTGGTTGCAGGCTTCCTGGTCCGAGCTGGGAGGTGGCCCTGACTTCACTGAACCCAGGCGAGATGTGATTCAAGCAAACATTGGCCTGAATGCATTCATATCACAAATGTTGAGCCCCTGCTGTGGGCTGAGTCCTGTGTGGGGCCCTCAGCTGAGCCTCAGGCACAATCCCTGCCCTCCTGGAGCTTGCCGACTCCTGGATTTGAGCATGTGGTTACGGAGTGAGAGGGGGGTGGGGTTTGTGGAGTAGGGGGTATTAGAGTTGAGGCCCAGAGACCCAGGTCATTTGGGAGGGACACTTAACATCCCAAGTAGCCCAGAAGTAGAGCAGGAAGAGAGCTGACAGTGCAGACATCACCTGCAGCTTGAGCACGTGGGGGAGGTAGAGGAGAGCACGTTACGCTTTGGCCATTGGCTGGTGGTAAAGACACACCTGAGGTCTTTACTGGGTGACCCAAGCTGGGGGTGCTGCTGCTGTCCCTACAGCTATGACCTCAAATTTGGCCATCAGAATGGTAGTAGCACTTTGGGCTTCTTATTTCAGTGACAGGGGCACCCCACACTGCTGCTGGGATGTCAAGGAATGGTAACTTTTGACTCAGTGATTGTACTCGTAAGAATTTATCCTAAAGGAATAACTGGACAAGGCTATAGGTCCAATAATGTTCATTGCAGCATTGTTGGGAAATCATAAATCCAAATGACTATCAATGGGATTGGTTAAATAAATGAATACCTTGTGCACATTATGGTTGATAGAGCCTAGGCCTTAAACTGGTGACACAGCTTGTGATTAATACAGAAAGACATCTAAATGGGAAAAAGCAGATTTCAAAAGAGCAAGTAGTCTGGTGCTCTTTATTAAAAATATGTTTGCATGTCTAAAAATGCCTGGAAAAGATTACCAGTTGTTATATCTGGGAGGTGAGATGAGTGATACTTACTGCCTTTATACTTTTCTGTATTTCCTGAATTATTTGCATAGCATTTGTATTACTTTATAGTCAGAGAGGAAAAAAAACAAATGGGGAAGGGGTGGGTGGAGGGAAGACTGGTCTTGGCATCAGGTGACATCAGGTGACATCGGGTAAGAATCTGAGGTCTGCTGACTTAGGGGCACTTGGCCCCTTGGAGCCTGAGTCTCATCATCTGTGAATTGGGGGGTTGTGATGTTTGCCCATGTCCCTAGGTGGCCTGGGGGATAAGAAGGCACTGGCTGGGTGAAGGAGAGTTCTTCTGTGTGTAGGGGGCAGGCAGGGAACACCCACTTCTGCTGGGTGCAGGATGCAGAAAAGGCTTTGACGAGCTTTCTATTGGATCCAGGCCCTCCACAAGCTTTGCCGATGGCTCTGCTCCCCTCCCCCAGGCCCTGCCATGACACTTCTTTGGGTAAGGCGCCAGAGAGAGGGCTTGTACAGGCCAGGGTTATGGGGAAATGGACTTGGCAGTCATGGGAGCAACAGGCCTTGGCTCTGTGGCTGGTCTGCTGGGATGTGAAATCTCTGTTTCATTTTGTAAACCCTGCGTGGTAGGGTTGTGTCTTCTCCTGGGATTTGCCTGGCACGTAATAGCTGCTCAATAGGTGTGTGAGTGGATGAATACCACTAGGTTGCCCCTGCTTGGCTATGTGACCTTGGGTGATTTACTTCATGTCTCTGGACCTCATCCCAGTGATGGTACATAGTAAGCCTTCAAGTATTATTGCTGCTCTTATTGGAGCAGGGTGAGTAGGGGCGGCAGTGTGGTGAGTACTTGCAGGAGCGGTTTTGTATCCATTCTGGAATGTCATTCCAGCCTGTTTTTGTCTCCCAACTGCCCTTCAACAATAATGGGTGTTCATGATAATAATGAGTGCCTACTATGTGCCAGGTTTTTTTAAAAGCACTTTGCATACATAAACTTCCTGAATCTTGAGAACACTTCTAATAGGTAGATACTTATCTCCCCCATTTTTCTGGTAATAAAACCTAGACATAGAGTTCAAGTGTCTTGTTCTAGAGCAGTTGCTCAACTTTAGCTCTCTTGACATTGTGGGCTGGATAATTCTTTGTTTTGTGAGGGGCTCCTGTGCATTGCAGGAGTTTTAGCACCATCTACTTACTTGGTACCAATAACAGCCCCTCTCCCCCACATTGTGACAACCAAGCACACATATATCCAGACTTGTAAGTGTGCCAGTGGTGCAACATTGCCCCTGGTTGTAAACCACTTCTCTAGAGCAGAGCATCAAAATGGGGTGCTTGTACCAGCAGCCTCAGCATGGCAGAGGAACTTGTTAGAACTAGAGCATCTTGGCCGCCCAGACCTACTGAATCAGGACCGCTGGGGGCAGGGCCCTGGGGCTGTCTTAGCACTCCCTGTCTCCTCCACATCCTAGCACCCTTACTCTCCTCTTCTGTATGTTCATCAAGCTGTATTATGGTCATTTACCTGTCTGGTTCCCCCACTAGATGTGGCCCATGGAGGGGACTGGGCCTCTCCATCTTTGTGTCCCCAGCTTCTCATGCATCATCTGCATGCAGGGGTGTGACGAATGTCAAAATGAATAGGTGTTAGTTTGTGGTTAGAATCAAGAGCCCATGTGGACTTATGGCTCTTGGCATTGTCATATTACTTTTCTGCAAAACGGGCAGGTCCCTGTTTTCCAATGCTAGCTCTGGAATTCTGTTCGTCCCCAGGCTGTTGTTAGGCATGGCTACCCCTGTGCACAATTGTGACATTTGGAAAAGGCGACCTGTGTACCGCTTCCCCTCCCCAAAGTCCCTTGCTTCAGAGGTCTTAGCTCATGAAGGTCTCAGATTCTGCACTGCTTGAACATGCTAGAGTTTACAAATGACCTTTCACATTAAAAAGGGTGGCATGTGTGACTGTGGACAAATGGCCATGATCTATTTAGTGGAAGAAAAATTGAACTATAAAGTATATATATAACTCTTTGTAGAGTACATGTAAAACTGCATCTACAGTAAAACCCCGGGGGGATTCGTAATGTGTGGTCTAAAGCTTATTGCTCGTTACCAGTTAGAGTTATGATGAAGTAAATATGGAGACCGACAGGAAGACTTGAGAAACTTTTTTTTAAAGCAGTTTGACATTGCTGGTATATGCAAGTGGCATTTCACTTTGCTCATTTATTTTTATTTTATTCTCCGCTGCAGAAGTGTTGATTCACCCTGGGTTGGGAGTGGGAGGATTCATTACCACGTAAGTTGAGAAGCATGGTTCTAGAAAAATGTCGCCTCCGATGTTACTGCTGGTTATTGCTAATTGCCAAGAATGCTGGTGATGTTTATTTCTTGATGTTTTCTGAATTATTTACAGTGACCATGTTTTACATTTTCATAGGCAGTGAATGGGGTGGATAGAATGAAGCACTCTTCTAAAAAGATGTCTTTATGTGTCAAAGAAATGAATTTCTATGGAAAAAATTTTAGGAACTATGAAGGCTGGTGGGAAAAATATTCAGACTGGCAGTCCCTGCCTTCATTGTTGATAAGCCCCGAGGCGAGTTTGCTTAGTGAAGTACGGGTATTGTTAGGCTCTCATTGCCGTAACTCACAGAGCCATGAAAAGCACCTTGAAGACATTGTAAGATTGTCTGCAGCCCAGAAATCCTCGTTTGTGAAATACAGAAAAAAATCACCAAGATGTAATAGTGGAAAACATTCCAAATATTAAAAATATTTAAGGGTTGCCTGATGGCATAGTGGCTAGGCTTCGGCACTCTCAACGCTGCGGCCTGGGTTCGATTCCCAGCCAGGGAACTATCCCCGCCCCCAACAGCCCCCCAGTTTAGATATTCAGACTTAGTTATATATAAGTATGATTTTGAGTATTCACATAATTTCTAAATGGATGAAGACTTGTAGGTACATATCGACATTCTTGCACAATCTCATTCACTTGTAACCACATTAGCAAAATGATGCTAGTGTGGGTGGGCTATTGGCCAAAACATAGAAATAGCTTTCTAGTGTGTAATATTGAAATGGACTCTAGTGCCTTAAAAAGATTGATGTGTCTTCCTTTTAAGCTACAAAGTCCATTGAGAGAATACATAAACTTCCCTGGCCCCTCATAGGAACGTAGGCGCTTGCTGCCATGGTGAAGCAAACTTTTGGACAGTGGCGTGACTGTGCCCCCAAGTTTATCCAAGATGCCTTCCTCTGACAGAGCTCAAGGGTCCCCACCTCACAAATAGATGGGCTGTGGGAATTGATGGACTCATTGCTATCCCAGTGGTTGACAAATCTTCAAACTCTCCAGGCAGCAGACAGCAGACAACGCTACAGTCCCTGAGGGCTGTAGCCTTTTAATAGAGTTGTTATTTTTCCTTCTGAGCATTTATTGTAGGGACCTGTAATGTAGTGTGTGTGTGTGTGTGTGTGTGTGTGTGTGTGTGTGTGTGTGTGTTGGCTGACTGAGTTAACCGTCTATCGAACCTCATCCTTTGGCAGGCATCCCAGTTATCTCTGCCCAGCCCACCTCTTCAAGAGTTACTTAAGCTGCCTGCGACCACATAGAGGTTTCCAGCAGTAAAGACTGTCACTCTTATGCAAAGTATCTTAACCCAAGGTCTCACGATTACTTGCAAAGATCATTTGCAAAGTAGCTCTCAAGAGCTTGGAGAATCAGCCTCTTTCATTTCCTTAAAGGAAGATGGAAACAATTTTGTTCTATTCTTGGCTGATTTTTCTTTTGCTGTGTTTTGCTGGATTATCTAAGATATTAATGTTTGCTGTGACAGAAAGAAACTGCTCGTGGGGAGACAATGGGGAGACAATGAGAGGAACATCTGCTGTTTATTATAACTGCGGCCAAGCCCACTTAGTATAAATAAACTCCTTCATTGTTTGGCATCAGTCTCAACTGCAGTGTGAGGAATGGGGTTCGGGTGTCTTCGTCCACCCCACCATTCTGCAAAAGGATTCAGCTTCATCCTAATAGATTTGAAAGCTGCGGATTTGATGTTCTCTTTCTTCCCCAGCTTCTGGCTTTATTGGAAGAAGAGATGAAATGGGAGGGTCGTCCTTCCTCATTGTTCTGGTTACTACTTCTGCCTAACAAGTTACTTCTTAGCTTAAAACAACGGCTTTATTTTGCCTGCGATTTGTGGGCTGGGAAGTTGGAGAGGGCTCAGCCGGGCGGTTCTGGCTTGAGGTCCATCATGCAGTTGCAGTCAGATAGATGTCAGCTGGGGCTGCGGTCATCTGAAGGCTCAAGTGGACTGGCATCGAGGGAGGCTCACTCCTGTGTCTTCAGTGGACACTGGCTCATGGCTGGGAGCTCAGCCGAGGTTGTCATACAGAGTGTTTACATCTGACCTCTCCAGCATGGCAATCATAAGTGCTCTGATCGCCTTATGGTGTCTGGTTTCCCCCACTGTGAGTATTCCAAGATGACATGGTGGAAGCACCTTGACCTTTTCTGCCTGAGCCTTGGAAGTCCCATAGTTAGTACTGCTGTCGTGTTCGATTGGCCCAAGCATCCTGAGCCCACCCAGATTGAAGAGGAGGGGACACAGACTCCACCTGCCAAAGAATTTTGAGCCACATTAGAAAACTGCCACCACACTCAAGGTGGTGATATAGAGGAAGTGACTTGTTGTGAGGCCTGTAGGACATTTGTTTTCATTCACTTTATAAACAACCACATTTCACAGCATCTGCTTGAGTTGCTTTTAATGGTTAACCAGCCAGCAAAGCAAGGACTTTGGTTAGTACTCCCAGTGACCCTTAAGCAACCCAGCAACAGTAAAACCAAGAGAGAGCAGTTTTTTCTCAAAGCTGTGGGTCTTGTTATAGGCAATTCTTTGTTGCTTTGCCCACTTCTTAAAAATTTTGTCTGTAAGAAAATGATGCCATGGCTTCAACACCTATTAGAAAAAAATTAGTGGGGTCTAGCACCAGAAGTACAGTCATAGGCACACACTTCATATATACAGGGGGCAGGTTCTAAAGCTCTTCGGGCAGCGCTTGACATGCTGCTTTCTCTCCCTGCCAATGCTTTGGTTAGCATCCCCACTGGGGACATAGAGTCTTGGGATTGCATGCATTTGCTAGAAATTCGATCCACTCCCCAAGTTGGAACTTGCTGAAGCAAATCACACTTCAATGCTGTGAAATGTGGGGTCAAAAAAGCATAGGAAGTCTTGTTTTGCAGCCAGTAGGGGCTTATACTACAAAGTATGTGCTGGTGGAGAGCTTGGGCTTTGGAGTTCAGGAGGGCTGGATTTGAATTCTTTCCATCTCTTAGTAAGCCGTGCAGCCTTGGATATCTAGCTTTTCTGCATTTTAATTTCCTTCTCTCTAAAATGGGGAGAGTGATACC
This sequence comes from Lyroderma lyra, assembly GCA_004026885.1. Classification (NCBI taxonomy): domain Eukaryota; kingdom Metazoa; phylum Chordata; class Mammalia; order Chiroptera; family Megadermatidae; genus Lyroderma; species Lyroderma lyra. The sequence goes on from PVJL010003087.1 coordinate 133,720, forward strand.
TAGCTTTTGGGTCTGTTAAGGATTAAATAAGGTGACGTTTGTGAAGTACCTGGCGTGGTGCTTAGCATATAACATTCAACAAGGGTTGTTCCTTTCTTTTCTACCCTTTGCCACTTATTGAATAATGACACCTAGTTAAAAATCACTGCTGTTTACAGAAAGCTTATTATATGCTAAGCATTGTGCTAAGTGCTTTATATTTTAATAGTTTATCCTGTTCACACAATGGCTTGTGAGGACATTGATGAAGAACAGAGGCCCTGAAAGAGTGAGTCAGTTCTTCCAGGTCACATGGCCAGCGAGTGGGGAGCCAAGATTTGAATCCAGGAGTCTGAGGCTGGAGCCCATGCCCTTGGATAGCTTTGAGATGTGTGTGTGTGGGTGCAGAGGACCCACATTCCGAGGTTCTCTGCTGAGGCTGGTGCGATGAAAGAATGTGCTGGTCTGGAGCTTAGGGACCAGGTTTTCAGTCTTCGTCCGGACACCCACCTAGTATACATCCTTGGGACAGGAACTTTATTTTTTGAGACTTCAGTTACCTCCTCTGCGAAATGGAAACATCTGAGCTAAATGAGGGTGAAGTCTCTTGCAGCCCTGATATTGTATGACTGAGATTTTGATTTTAATCTGGCCTCATGCTGAATAGACTCAATTATGAGTCACCCTCAGTCTTGGCGATAAGGGAACTATGAAAGCTCTTCGGTTCATCTATGCTGCAGTTTCTTAAAATTCCTCTTTTTAAGTGAAGCAATACTTATACTCAGTGGACTTTTTATTATATTTTATTATTTTTTATAGCCCTAGAGATGTTTTAATGAAAAACAAAGTCCTCTGCCTCATTCCTTCTCACCCCCAGTTCTGCTCCTGGAAGCAACTGCTTTTAACGTTTTTAGCTGTTTCTTTTGAGAGTTTCTTCGGTGTTTCTAAAGTTATAGTAATGGCATTTGACTCTGGTTCTTTGTACTTTGTGCCTTCCGTTTTCTCCATTCTGATCAGCTGCTGTCAGGAGGAAGGTTATCCAAAAGCCAGCAGACACCAGGCCGCCAGCTTGCCTAGAATGCTGTGGTGGGTGGACGTGTGCTTCCAATAGAGGCTGCACTAAAGGATTTCTAGAGCTTTCCAAGGCTGGGTCATGAACTCACCATGCTGCCCTGATTTCAAAACTTATATTAATTATAAAATGGACCTTGCATTGCATAATAGCTGGGGTGGTAATTGCAATACTTCTGCTGATAAATGTGCATATCAGTTGTATTATTCATCTAAAATCTAATGTTTAAGCGTTTTTGGAAATAACTGGGTCTTGAAATTGAAGAAATATGTTACACTTCTTGGTCTAAACACAGAAATAGTTAATGTGTGGTTGAACTCCGTAAAAAGCTCTGGTTTCAGCAATTCTGCCTCCTCTTACACAAAGAATCCTGTGGGTTTAAAAATGTTTGACTATGAATGAAAAAGCACTGGGTCCCCTCAGTTTTTCTAGCTGGTGCTCTTTCTCTCGCTCTCGCTCTAGCTCTCGCTCTCACTCTCACTCTCACTCTCATTCTTATTCTTGCTGCGTGTGTGTGTGTGTGTGTGTGTGTGTGTGCGCGCGCGCGCGCGCACGTGTGCGTGCATGCGTGTGTGTGTGTGTGTGTGTGTGTATGTAACTCCAGTCCTTCCTCCAGGGCCTCCTCTTAGGACTGACTCTTGTGCCCAAAGGTTTAAAGTTTTTATGATTTTTTTTCCTTTGTGGTGCTTTGAAACTTGGTCTATTTAAATATTTTTTAATTGGTGAAATTCAATTCTAGTGGCTTGTTCCTATGTAATATTAACAAAAAGGATGAACTGAAAACAAGTCTTTTCCAAATTGACATTCTACTAAACAGCTGGTTCATATTATTCAAAAATATCAAGACCATGAAAGAAAGGCCAAGGAACTGCTACAGATTCAAGGAGGCTGGGCAGAGATGGCAACTAAATCATTTAGTCTAAATACAAGGTGTGGATCCTGGATCAGAGAAAAATTGTTTTTTCTTTATTGTAAAAGACTAGTGGGAGAGTTGATGCAATTTGAATAAAGTCAGACCAGATTAATAGCCTTGTATCATGTTAATTTTCTGATTTTGTTTCTTATACTCTGGTGATGTAAGAGAATGTCCTCATTTTTTAGGAACTAGGCACTGAAGTGTTATATTTCAGGATAAAGGGCATTGAGTCTGCATTTTACCCTCATTTTTTCCAAGTTTGAAATGATTTTAAATTAAAAAAAAAAAAAAAAAAGTCTTTTCCCCTTTCCCAGATCGACCAGCTGCCTCCAAATGGCAGTGCTTCCCTTTGGCTACAGAATCTTGTCATTGGTCATCACTTCCAAGGTCCAGTCTGGCAGGACAGCCATGGTGGGCTCCGATGTCCTGGGACCTGGGACTGGTTGCTCTCATGCCTGTTTGGAAATATTCTCCAGTCAAATCAGAGTTGTAACCCAGAGCTCTTCTGCCTAGGAGGAACTCATTCCTCGGAGGCTAAAAAAAGGCTTCAAGACCTTTGTTAACCTCAGACGAGGGAAACTTAAGAGCAGGAAGCACTGTTGGCCGCCATCTTGTCTTACTTTCCTTTTTTCTTTCTTGGTGGAAGGTCCTCCTTGGTGGGTCAGAACCAAGACAGACAGTGTGATGTTGTAGAAAGAGAAAACAGGATCTGGCCTTGTCACCAGGGCTATTGAGCATAGGGCCTGCTTCTGGGTCTAGAGCTGGGCACTGCCCATGCCGGACTTAGAACCCCCTAAATTTGTCCCTCAAACAGTTGAAATAAAAGGGGGAGTTTTCTGAAAGGTTAAAGGAGTCTTTCATGGAACCCAAGGAAAGGAAGCGTTGCTGGGCCTTAAGCATAGGGAGACCACACGTCCCAGTTTGTCCCGACAGTCTTGGTTTAAGCTTGTTGTTTCAGCATAATTATTAATAGTGTCCTTCCTCACTCTCTTCAAGAAAGTGCCTTGGTTTCATTGATAAATTATATGATCGTGTAAATGCAGGATTAGAGTCAGGAACCATATAATCTCCCAGCACCCCTCTGCTGCCTCCTGGGGTCTTCTGCCTTCTTCTCTCTGTTATCTCTGTCTGTCTCTTTTGGTTTTCTCAGTTCCATTCCCCGAGAGAGGGTTTGTGTCAGAAACATGGCAGCAAGGCTCTGCCTCATGTGTGGGGACAGCCCCCACGGAGGTTGTGGTGGGTTGGGGGGAACAGCCAAAAAGGTCTCTGCTCCTGAAGGTGGGGCTTGAGGTGGAGAAGAAAAGGAGTCAGAAGGGAGGGGACCTAGGCACCTGGTCTCCAAAATTGACTAACTTCTCCCAATTTGAAGGCCCTGGTTATTTTCTTCCTCCCTGTATTCTTTTCCATGAATGTTTGCAGCTGTTTGGAGCTGTTTTCACCAGAGTCTTCTGGCTGAACAGAAGCCACTGATGTGCAGTTGGGCCTGCACCGTGATCAGCAGTGTGGTGGCCCTTGGTGGGGCTGCTGCCCGCTTCCTGCTGGTCTCCTGTCCTCACCCCTTCTCCACCTCTGCTTCCTCCGGGCCCTGCACCTTTCTGGTTTGGCTCCCCTGGCCTGGGCTCTGCCTTGGTACTTTCTTTCTGATTCTGCCTCTGCCAACATTCCTGAAGGTGAAATCAGATGATCTGGCTCCTCTTCTCACAGGGCTGGGAAATCTGCTCTCTGAGGCCGAGGGAAGAAAACCTGGACAGATGCAAGGAGAGAGGCAGCTGGAGGGCCCGGGGAGCAGTATATGACCTCAGAGTGGGAGAACAAAGTGAAATCAGGGCCTAGGAGCTAGACCTGTGCCATCTAATAGGGCAACCACAAAGCCACGTGTGGCTATTCAAATTATAATTTAAAAAAATGAAAATTTAGTAAAAAAATTCACTAGCCACATTTCAAGTTTTCATGTAACCACCTGTGGCCAGTGGCCTCTGTATTGGACAACACACGTAGAGTTTCCATTATTGCAGGAAGCTCCACCAGGCAGCACTGGAGAGCGCATAATACTCCCCGTTCACCCGAGCACTATTTAGTGGTTTCTTTGTGTGTTTTAATAGCTGCCACAAGTGCTCTTAAAGAATAGAGAGGGTGAGGGAAAAGAAAACATGATTTCTACTAAACTTAAGAACTTTTCAGCTATCTTGTAACTGATGAGCGAGTCAGAATGTTTCTAGGGGTGCCTTTTATCATGTCATTCTAGAATGTTCCTGCTAACAGACTTTACGATCCTAAGTGTAGTTATTCTAGTTATGCTCTTGTAATTTTTGCCTTATCCTAGTTTCCTGTATATACTATTTATTCCATTATTCCATATTTAACTTTAAGTTGAGTCACGTCTTTACTTTGAAAAGGAAAGTTCCTAGCGATTTGTGGAAAACCATGAAAGGGGAATGCATTTTTTTTAAAGGAGTTTTTCTGAAGAAGTGCGTGTGTGTGTGTGTGAATATGAATGAAAGTGTCCACCTCGTAAGCCTGGTGACTTTCAAAGCACTTCTGTTTGTTTCCAGTGGACATATTTTGCTCATCAAATCGTAGTAGATTCCCTCCTCTGTGGAAGGTTCTGTGCCTGGACTGGCCCAACCCCTTCATAAAAAGGAGATGAGTGAAGCAAACATGAAGGATGTAGAAATGCCGTGAGGACACGGCAGCACCTAACAGAGGCTTTCTCCTTAACAAAATCAGGAGTAAAGAAAGATCTGAGAAGGAGTAAGTGCTTCACTGTTAGGGACAATACACAGGTGTTACTCGTATGAGAAGGGTCTTGTAGGGCAGGCCCAAGGGACAGGCTATGGCTTGGTGCCACACTGCAGACCTGAGGCTTTTTGGCCTCATGTACCCTTTGCATTCTTGTAATCATTGAGTGCCTTGGAGAGCTTTTGCTTTTGTGGGTAATACCTATGCTATTTGCTGTGTTAGAAATTAAAATTAAGAAGTTTGAAAAACTTGTATTCATTGGAAATAATAAATGTATTACATGTCAACAAATATTTTATCAAAAATGATTTTCTCAAGCAAAAGAATATATGACAAGAAAGTAATTGTTTTATGTTTTTCGCAAGTCTCTTTCATGCCTGGCTTAATAGAAGAGCCGGATTCTCAGATCTGCTTCGTGTCCCATCTTGTGCAATGTCACGGTAGTCTCTGGAGATCGCCATTGAACATTCATGGGAGACTGAATGTGAAAAAGGCAGATAAGTCTAACTTGATTATGAAAATGGTTTTGACCTTGCAGACCTCCGAAAAGGTCTAAGGGACCTCCCCCAGCTCCCTACTCATGGCCCCCTGGCCCACACTTTGAGAACCACTGGTGACATGAAAGGCACATTGGACTAAAAGATGAAAGGCCTGTGCTTTTGTCTGAAGGTCTGTGCTTTTGTCTGAAGTCTTGACACTTGACACTTGTGTGACTTCAGGCCAAGATCAGTCTCCCCCCAGGGCTCAAGTTCTCTTATCTGTAGGCTGGAGGGGGTCATTCTTGCCGAGCTGTCCTGTGGGTTGTTGCGAGGTACAGGTAATGCCTGCGAAATCTCTCTACAAACTGAAAGCAGTGCATATATAAATAGCATTACTAAGGATCTTTTGCAGTATGATGTCATCTTTAATTTGTAGGACAGGTATTTTTAAAAACTGACATCCCATCTTATTCTCACTTGGTTCTGGGGATGGACACCTTTGTGATGGGATAAAGCTGTCATTCTTAGCTTACAGGTGAGATCACTGAGGCTTAGGTGAGTGGATTGGCCAGAAAACAGGGACCCTGTCCCCAGTGTGGTGACACTTGGCATCCGGTTTCCAAGGTGCTGACTGGTTCGGTTTAGTTGGAGTTCTTATCTGATACAGGGCTGTATTTCTGACACACTGACACATTCAGACAGGGAGACTGTGCCATCCTCAGCAGTTCTTGGCTTGAATAAATTGTCCTCAGTGTGAGTCACCTAATGGATGTGACACAGTTTTCAGATTTGAAGATCTAAGGCCTCATCCAAGCAGAGGGAACCCTTTTAGAACTCCAAATGTTGAGCTAAAAAATCAGCCGGTAAACAGCCCTGGAAGGTAAATGGCTTGTTTTCCTTGGTTAGTGAAAGGTCTGCTCGTTTTCCCCGAAGATGTGTTTGGACTTCTGCCTGCTTCCTCCGTGGGTCATTTACCACAGAGGACAGTCAGCTTTCTCTCCTCCCCGGACATTCCTGGAAGCAACTCCCACTCTGATCTTGGGAGACACCTTAGCCTGTAATTGCAGGAGACAAAGGACCACAGTGGAGTCTTCTGCAACTAGGAAATAGGCAAAAAGAACAACTTTATCCGAGGCTAGCTGGCTTTAAGGTGTGGCAAACTGGTATTAAGATGGATTTTAACAAAGGCTTTACATAGGTTAGGTTGAACTAAGTTCCTTGGCTCTGCTCCTTATAAACATGGCTGTATTGGCAGGGGCAGAGGCCCTCCGGCAGCTAACCGTGCTTAATTACATCGCTTTGCCATGGTATGGTATGGACTGTAGATTGACCCGCCTCTCCCTCTCTATTAGAGGGCTACCCTATGGCATATTTTTCAGTCTTTTTTTTTTTTTTAAGGCTTCATTTGATTGCAAGTGACAGAAACCCAATTCTAAGTAGCTTAAACATAATATAAAGCAATGGTGACAGTTGGGAGTATCTGTGCTAGTTTGGCTCTGGGGAAGGTGGATTATAGTGTTAGTTCCAGAAGTTCAAAATGTCATTGAGACTTCCTGCCCCACTCCCTCCCTCCCTCTCTCTGTCAGGCTCTCCCCTCATGGTGCCAAGATGGCTGCCATTGGCTTCAGGCGTTCGTTCCATCCGGGCACCCATCTCAGTGGAAAAAAGTTCCTCTTTCTAACCGTTTTGGAAAAGTCCCAGAATGAAGTCTCCTTGGTTTTGATGGGTTGGTTATTGGTTCTGTTGTCCCTCCTCAACAGTCACTGAGGCTGGGAGGGTTCACATCTGATTGGCCAGACCTGGGTCCCATGACCACTTCTGGGACCCAGGTGAGGCCCAAGAAAATCAGGGCTGTTAAGGTTGGACAGGGAGGAAAGATTTTGGTTTGTGGGCTCCCACACCCCAATGTTTGTGGAGAATTGTTATTCAAGTAGTTATGATCCTCTGTGGAATGGTAAAAGAACTTGGTCCACTTTATCTTATCAGGGAGAAGGCTGGCTTTGTGTTTAGCTTTTAATGCATCTTGGATGAATAGGCTTGTTGGTCGTTGGACGTCAGCCAGTCGTGCGTCATCAGCGCTGGCAACACAGCCTCATTCACAGAGGGAAATGCAGATCGCAAATCAAGTCTCCTGGGTTCAGTACCCTTTGATGGTAACACCCTAAACCAGCCTTGTGGTTCCTGAATCTGCCCACCAGAATCACCTGAGGAGTCCAGTTCCCTCTTTGGTAAAACCCAGATCTGATCAGGTCATGCCTCTGCTTAGAAACCCACTGGTATTTTGCCACAATTATAAAAAACAAAACAAGGCAAACAAAAAACCCCACTAGATTCGTCCCTCCTACCCCACTTCCTTGTTTCTCCCTAAGGGGCAGTTTAATGGATCTGTTTAACGTCTTTTAGCTGATTATTTAGGTATTTACTTCTATGACTCCAAAGAGCAAGCTTTATGTGGCTACTTCTTGGTTTTTCAGTTTTAGTTATCTGCTGACATCCCACTATGGAAGATGGGATTTTAGTCTCTTTCCTGCCTTTATACCCACCACTTGCCCATTTTTCCCATACTCTTTCCCTCCCCACAGAACTTTATTGTGGTTAGTGTTTAGTGTTTACATTATTGCAGCTATGCAAGTGCTGTGGCTAGTGGAGCCATCTAGTGAGCTATGATTACTTTTACTTTTTGTGATAGAATGCATTCTTTGGTTATCTCTGACCAAAGATGCATGGGAAGTAAATTGGGACTTGCTTTAAAAAATCCACTCTGTCTCCCCATTGTGCATGGGATGAAGTTCAAGTGGCTTAATATGGCACACATGCCCTTCCTTGCTCCAGCTCTCACCAACCCTCCCATCTGCCACCCTCGTGTTAGCTCCTCAGTCCCTAATGCCCCTCCTTCTCTATCCGGTAAAATCCTCCTTCTACAAGGCCTAACTCAGATGACACTTTCTTTGGGTGGCCTTCCCCGTTGTGTGTCTGTCACACAGTGTACTACTGAGGTCTCAGTACTTATCACACTACATTGTACTTATTTACTGCTTGGATTTAAATCATGGCTCTGCCATTTTCTAGCTCAGTGACTTTGGGCAAGTTACCTAGTCCCTGTGTGCCTCAGTTCCCTCTTTGTAAACTGTGAATGACAACAATCGCACCTACCCAATGAGGTGGTTAGTGATTGCACAAATTGATGGAATTAAGCATTTTTAGGAGTGTCACTTAGTAAACTGTTCATCTGTACTCCGCATCTCTTTGTCTCACAAAGGCAGAGTTGGTGGGTTATATTCATTGCTGCTCAGAATAGCTCTTGGCAAATCAAGAGTCTGGGGGGTGGGGACCTAAGTGAGGGAAGCAGGCTAGTGTGACACGGGCACAGGGCTGGAGGGACTGGAAAGGGCAGTGTCTATCTAAGGGGCATCTTTTACTCCACTTTGAGCTGTGGTCACCAGGTTGGAATGGGGTCCCAGTGTTGCCAGATCATCTGATCTGTTTTTTTTTAATGAGAAATTTGAGAATCCACATTTTAAAGAAGTATATGAAGTTTTCCTGATATTTGGTACATAGCATATAGGCCAAAGACTGATTTGGGGGCCTAATTCTCATTTTTATAGAGGAGGCTCAGAATGTGATGTGATCTGCCCTGGGTCACACACTGACTAATGTGGCCCTCAGTTTTCCCACTTGTCCAGACACGTCTGACATACACCAGGGTGGTGACTGCCAAGATTTGGTCGTGTGCATAAGCTCATTTGCAAACCAGTTGTCTACATGGTGTAACAGGTTATTATGTCTTCATGTCCGGTACCCCTGCCCCAGAATGACCCCCTTGGTGTTTTTTAATGTAATCAAGGGTCTCCTTTTATGCCAGGGGAAAATTTGTGTACATTTATGGAACATCTAGTTGTACCCAGGAACTATTAAGCATTTTACATTTATATTCTCCTTTATGTCTTCTATAATAACATGTCTTCCTATGACATGGGAAGTAACTATTTTATTAGTAATAAAAGTGATTTGTAGATAAGTTACCTGGTTAGGGACTCACAGAAGGAGGTTTAGCCAGGATTGGATCCATCTCTGACAAAAATCTCAGGCTTTAGACAACATCCTGCCTCCCACGTACTGGAAGTCCAGCCCAATAGAAGTTCAGGGCTGCCCAGTGCCGCCTGCAGCACTACCTGGAGGACAAACCTTGTTCTCTGTCTTTAGGATCTGTAGTAGGTGACTGCAGGCCTAGCCAGGTAGGAGAGAGGGCAGAGAAAATTAAGGTGAAGATGATGATACAGGACTAGGGGAAGGGACCCGGGCCTAAGGTCAGAGGCGTGTGGCACAACTTGACAGAGGGGAATGAAATTGGAAGTGATCAGAGCCTTCTGCACCCCATGAGCCATCCCATCGGCCCAAGAGCCCCCTACAAGTTGATGTTTAGAAATAGTTTTCCGATAGTTAACTTTGTGGCCAGTGGAACCACATGTGTTTTACCAGCCGGGTGGCTGCTTGTCTTGGCACAGCCCCATGACTGGTGATCACGTGTTGTTCCTTTTTCTCCCGAGTAACCAGTTCTCTTTAAACACTGCACATGAGCACGCCCACACCCACCCCACCCCCACCCACGGTGTGGCTGTGTCAGGCATCCGCCCAAGGAAAGGGAATAGAGAGAATGGGGTGGGGCGGGGCTGTGAGGTAGACCTGACCCTCCAGCATGTCCTAACATAGGACTAAATCTCTTCTTTGTAACTTGCCCCTCCTGGTGATGTCTGGTTTCCTGACCTTCCCAATGTGGGTAGGCCTGGCACGCCCCACCTGCCTGCTCCTTCCACACTCTGATGGAGGCCCCGTGGGTGGGTGGTGGCCATCTCCAGGATGGGTGGCCACCCTTATCTCTTGCCATTCTCCGCATTCCAGACTATCAGTTTCCTTCCCTTTCTTGAAAACCCCGTGCCACTCCCCCTGCCTTCTGGCTGATGGCTCTGCTGCCAGCTTGGGACACAGTATTTCCTCTCCCCCACCCCCCAAGTGCCCACACCTTCTGTGTAGATATTCTCCCTCTGGGAAGTTTTCCCTGAGTCTGCCAACAAACCTCCATCTTACCTGGCTCAGGGCTGGGTTCTCCTCCACAACTGGGCTCCATGACATCTGGCACAGACAGACTTTTGTGGAATGGGCTCTGCATTCCCGATTTACCCCCCATACACTGGAATTTCTATGAAGCCAGGGGGCGAGCCCACAGCCCAGCAGACGTTCTGGCCTGTGGGAAATTTGCTCTCAGTGTTTAAATGTCACAAGGTTAAAGACTTCATGCCACCATCATGGCCGAAAGCTGCTGGCATGGCCTGGCTAGATGGATATCTTCCCCCGAGGATCTGGACAGAGCTTTTAAATCTAACCTGCCCTATCCAATAATACAGTAGTCACTAGCCACCTTTAATTTTTCATGTAAGTATATTTAATTAAATGAAGCTCATTTCCTTATTGTGACTAGCGGATTTCAAGTGCTCAGTAGCCACAGGTGGCCAGTGGCTCCCGTACCAGATGGTGCAGATAGTGACAGTCCCAGGGTCACTGTGGTGGGAGGGTGTTGATCGAAGGGATTGTGGGTTGCGTGAGGCCCATCGTTGGTGTTCTGGTTAGGTCAGTCGGATTTTCACAAATTCGTACACGTGAACGGTGCCTTTCCTCTCTCTTTCCTGATGGCAGGATGCTCGTCAGAAGTTCCGCTCCGTCCTGGTGGAAGCCACGGTGAAACTGGACGAACTGGTGAAGAAAATTGGCAAAGCCGTGGAGGACTCGAAGCCCTACTGGGAGGCGCGCAGGGTGGCGAGGCAGGTAAGATTGCCCTGCAGCCCCTGTCCCCTGCCTCTCCCGCCACCCCCACTGCGTTCGGACGCACCTGTGGCTTCGGTGTCTCCCCCTGAAGGTGAGAAGCACAAGTGCTGTGGGATGGGGACCAGCCGGGACCTTGTATTTGAAGTCAGTCCCTTATTCCACCCCCTCGCCGCCCCACCGTCTGCCTTCATTCCAGCTCTTGATACTATTAATAGAGTGTGGGTGCTGGCATTTGGATGGCCCCGTGAGTGGGTGTCCCTTTGCTGCCAGACCTGGTGCCCGGGTTCACTTGCCAGGCAGTGGGGCCGGCTCATGTGGCTGCGAGGACGTGTCTAGAACATCAGGCCTATTTCCCCGCCTGCTCCTAATGGCTGCCTCTCGGGCAGCAGAGGAATACTTCTCCCTCGCATTCTCCTCCCCGATTTGGGAGTGATCGGTCATTTGCTTCTCTTGCAACAAATTGGTTCTTTGTCCTGAGAGTCCAAATAGGTGACTGAGGAACCGAGACCACGGGCAACAGAGGGGAGCTGCAGTCGGGCGATTGGTTCTGGTTTCAGCCTTGGCTGGCCACCACTGTAATGCAGTGTGCGCCCGTGCCACCTCGCGGGCTCTGATGGCCAGGCCCTGTGGACGGGGGAGGGAAAGAGCCCGGCCTGGGGCTGCTCACTCACCTCAGCCCGGTGTCTCTTCAGCGTGAACTGCCCCTTAGAACAGGCCCAAGTAGTTCCTGTCCCTTGGGTGTTTATGCAATGGAAAATGCTGCCTCTGAAGTCCCCACTTGTAAGAAAACGTTTAGTGAGCAACGTGTATTTGAGCTCCTCCTGTGTGTGCACTTCGGGGGAGATAATGGGAGCGGGGGGGGGGGGGGCGGTGAACCCTCGGGAAACTAAGACCCGGAAATCTAGGAACATGTTAAGATCAGACCCATCTAGTGAAAGGGGCCAGGACTTGAGCATTTCTCCTCTTTGCCCTGCCCCATGCACCTCTCAAATTTCTTCTCCGGGTCCCCTTGATGCTTTGATGGTTCTACTGAGATCCTTGCTTATGTATCTGGGTTTTGTACTCTGAACCCGGAGTTGAACTTTCTGGTTGGAACCTGCTAGATGTGTTGCCTTTATTCTAGGCAGGATGGCTTCCTAGAACCCTCTCTCCCTCCCTGGCCTGGGGACCTGGGCTGCACAACATCAGAGTGCAATGACTCATTGGTCTTGCAACAAGCCCTGGGCAGCACCTCTACCTCTCCCCACCTCCCTCTGGACCCCATCCAGGCCTCTAGCTTTCCAGGGAGAAGAATCCTTCTCCAAAAGGTATTCACCAGTTCCCAGGAGCTCCAGAAGCCTGGGCCTCCACAGCTCCCCGTGTCCCACTCACTGTAGCCCAGGGCGGTAGTGTTCTTGATCGAAAATTGCAGTGTGAAGGTTTCAGGTTAGGTTTGAGGAGAGATTCTGATCATTTAAACATTGGATCTTTACCTAGGAGGTCATGAAATCTTCATTTTTAAAAGTTTTCAACATTTCGGTTTATTGTTTCCTGATTCTTTGGAGTCCACAAGTATCTATTAAAAACCCCTGTGTGCTTGCACCTTGGGGTGGTTCCAGAGTGGTCTGTTAAAGCGGCCCCTGGAGCTGCGGCAGTAGCTTCCCTACCCAGGTGTCCCCGCCCTGTCCCCTGAGCTCGGGCTCTGGGGCAGTCCTGGTTAAATGGACCTGCGTGTTCAGGGGCCTCTGGAGGTTGGCTTCTCAGGTCACCAGCCCCAGCTGATGGGTGATACCCTCCTTTGGCTGGGCTGATGTCAGACGTGCTCCCACCTCTAAGTCTTTGAACCTGCTATCCCTCTGTTTGTCATTGTCATTTACCTGGAATTTGCATGGTCCACGCCCTTACCGCCTTTATCAGTGAGGGCTTCCTGGGCTCACACTGAAGTGGTAACTCTCAGTCCCCCATCTTCAACACCCTTAGCCCTCATTCCACGATTGGCGTTTTCTTCCTGTCGCTCCCCACCACCGGACTTGTTATCATTTGTTTGCAATAATGAAGCTCCACAGAGACGGGGAATTTGGCCCGTTTGGTGCACTGGCATGTCTGCAATGCCAGTGTCCAGAAGGTGTTCAAGCACCGAGCAAACGCATAAATGAACCAAGGGGCGAATGATGCGGTTGGCAAGCCACCCGCAGACCCGCTGTCCCTCCTGGCCCTCCCGTGGCGTTTTGAGCTTCTCCTGTCCAGTGTCTCTTTACTCACAACGTCTCTCCTGCCCCCAGCTAGGTGAGCAGAGGATGGGAACAGGACTGGCAAATCGGCTTTGTCTGGGGTGGGCTCACTCAATCTAATTTAGTGGGTGGGTCCCCAGTTGGCTGTGACACATCCAGAGTAGATTGCACATGACTGCCTTTTCCATACCCCACTCCTCTTTGATGGGAACGGGGGTAGGAGAGAGCTGGGTGGGAGGGTCCCACTGCTAGGCAGCAGTGGCTTTCGTGGCATTGCTCCCTCCCCTCGTCCCTTCTTTTGGCCAGTGAGCACAATGATTATAACAATTACTGAGTCCTGTGGACAAGCCACTGAGTCGTCAGGTGTAATCAGATAATACCCAGACCCTGGGGACCGGTGACTGACTCACTGTCAACCGGCAGAGCCCGAGATAAATGTTGAGGGAATCCTGCAAACCCTCCCGTTAAACTCCTGCCTTTTTGCAGGTGGGGCAGGAGGAAGAAGGGTGGAAGAGGCCCAGCGTGACCCCTACCCCTCAACCCCGAGGGACCTTGTTGATCTGTAGCTGGGGAACTGGAAGGACACTCAAAGGCTGAGGCTGGGCACGGATGTCACATTTCATCTCCGTGGACGGGGGCCATCTGGGCTTGGGCCAGATGGCTGAGTCTGTCTGTGCACCAGTGTCCTCTAACCTTCCTGATGGTGAAGGGCTAGGGCCCACCTCCAGCTGCTGCCAAGTGGGGCTTCCTGTTTTCTCCCCCCTGGTCTTAACTCCCCCCCTTCCTTTCTGGATTTCCAAACCCCTCTGACCGTGTAGAGCAGGGATGGCCTCAGAGGTGCCTTCAAAGCATCTCTTTCAAGGGCGTAGCGTGAGGCACTGTGCTCTCAGAGCTTCTCAGCATCCTTGTCTGTGAAGCTGTGATGGTCGTGGGGTCAGCCTGGCGCCCTCATGAGGCTGTGCTTAGGACTTAAATGAGATGATGTTGGACCATGGGATCCCTGCATGGACTGAGGTTACAGCTCCTAAAAGAAAATAGGTAAAAAGAAGAAAATAAGTTCCCATACCTTCTGTTAATATTTGATGTTTCTCTTCTTCCTTTCTTTTTAATAGACCATACGGCAGTGGTAGTGTCATAATATGTCTGGAACGCCCATGTGCACCCACCCAAGTCTCAGTGGAACAGTGGAGACTTATCAGGGGAGAGACTTCCCCTGCAGCTTGAGTTTACAAAGATTTGTAATTGTCAAACCAGTGGAAATTCTATCTGCCCATCAAAAATTTGCATTAATGGTTGTTCCTGACTTCAACTCATTTTCCTACTGATGAGTCAGATCCAGCCCTGTGATTAGGAAAATCTAGTCCAAATTCTGCTAAGAGGAGGTAGAAGAAGGCTAGTTTTTGTTGCGGGGGTTGCTGAGGAGGGAGCAGGGAACTGGCTTTGATTTATTGAGGGTGTTTGTCCTTGAGTCAGAGCTTCTTTTTATGGCTGCTTTGACATAATCTCCCAGCCCATCTGGCTTTCAGTGTGTGACCAGGACATTCTGCTATGGGGGTGGAGCCCGTGTGACTCAGGACACCTGAATGGCAGTGTGTTTCTGGCTTATTACTTTCCCCTCTGTGTTGTCTAATGGTGGCCCTGGGCCTGTCATTTCATTACCACCAGTTCCAACCCTTAAAATGGTTTTCTTTTTTTTAAAAAAAAAAACAACACGGTAAACTGCAAGATTTACCATCTTAAGGTGTTTAATTCAGTAGCATTAAGTGCATTCATATTGTTGTGCAACCCTCACCACCATCCATTTCCAGAACTTTCTCATTTGTTCAAACTGAAACTCTGTACTCATTAAATAACTCCCCATTTCTCCTTCCCCTCCGCCCCTTCTACAATCACCATTCTACTTCCTGTCTCCGTGAGTCTGCACACCTGTATGAGGGGGATCGTGTAGTAGTTTTCTTTTTGCATCCGGCTTATTTCACTTAGCTTCATGTCTTCAAGTGTTATCCATGTTCTAGCATATGTTAGAATTTCATTTCTTTTTAAGGTTCAGTAATATTCCACTGTATGTTTAGACCACATTTTGTTTATTCCTTTCACCTGTAAATGGACATTTATTTTTAAATGGTGGGAAGATGTCAGAAGAGAGCAGAGTGCTCTGCAAACCTGAAGGGCAGCATACATGCAAAATGATGAGGGTTAGTCAGTGCTGGAAGATGCCTGTTTTGTGTTTGATGGGGTCATGTTAGTTCATGTCCTGTACTTAACCTCCTTTAGGGAAGTAGGTGAGTGGGGAAACATTTGAAACCTGCAGAATGACTGAGATGTGGGACAACCGGCAAAGCTTAGCCTCCAGAGCCAGACTGCCTGCCTTTTAATTCCAACTCACCACTTAGTAGCGGTGGGACCTCAGCAGGTGACTTAATCTCTGCCTCAATTTCTTCATCTGTAAAATGGAGTTGTATGGCAGTTAGCGTCTGCTGTGAAGCAAACCACTCCAAACTTAGTGGCTTAGAGCACTTATTTAGCTTGTGATTTTGCTGGGCAGCTTTTCTGATCTCAGGGGTGGCTGATCTCATGCCTGGACAATCAGTTGGTGGCTTGGCTGGATGCTGGTTGATATTGATGGTTTTATCCATCAAGCAGTTGGCTGGTTGTGAGCTGAGGCATCAGGGGTGACTGGGTCACATGTGTCTCATCAGTAGTTTTGTGTGGGCTTCCTCACATGGTGTTGGGATTCTAGGGACAAAAGGGCAGGCCCTTTTCAAGCCTCTGTGTGCATCACATTTGTCCATATTCAAGATGGGGGAAAATAAACTGTACCTTCAAAGTACTATAGCTATGTTCCATCTTACCATAGTATTAAACTAGTGTATGCAAAGCATGTGGATCAACGAAAAAGAATGTAAGTTGTTATTGTTTCAGATATGTTTTCTGTCAAGTATTATGTCTCTACAGTAAATCTGCTGTCTGGGAAAAAACAAAACAAAACAAATAACAAGAACTTAGGGGTAGAAGAAACAGACCTCTGCTGGCTGGGAGGGGATATGGCAGATGTGGAGACTGTGAGGACACAATGGTGAGCCCAGGCAGGTTGAGTACATACTGAGTTGCTTGTTGAGGATAAAATGCACCAGAGGATCAAACGTAATGAGAAGGGAATAGCTGACTTACCTTTGGACTGATCAGAAGACTCCAAGCCCAAATAGCTAATGTTGTGAGGGCCTCGAATGCGTGGGGAGTCACGTTTCTCTTGAAATGACACAGGTCAAATGCATCAGCTAACTCCCTGAATTCTTACGTTAATCGCAGAGGTACAGAGTGTTGTAGTCTTCCTTCAGTTGGGAAATTCTCGACGTGGATTTGGTTAGCAGAAGACCCTCTGTTAAGTGGAGAATGAGAGGCCCAGGACATAAACTCAAGGTTATGTCAGGTGGGAGTTCTTCTCTTCACTTGTGCAGGGTGTCTTTTTCTTCTAATTTATTATTTTCTTTTATTCAACAAATGTTTATTGGGTTCTTACTGATTGTCAGATACTGTTTTAGCCACTTGTCAAGAACAGAGCCTGGACCCTGACTCCATGGAACTGACATTGTCCTCTAAGTAGTCTTCTAAGGGTGTGGGTAGGGTGTTTGGGGCAAAAGTAGAATCTTCGTTAGTGTTCTGGATTAAAGGGTGGGTTTTTTCCCCTCCTCCATTGGGGAAATGGAGTGAGGCTAGCAGAGGGTTGCAGTGGGCTAGTGGATTGACAAAAGCGTCTCTCAGGGTATTTCCTGAGCATCTGATTGTTTGCACTGGCCATTGTGGAGCATAAAACAGGGTGTGTGTCCTCCAGGAGTGCCATCTACGTACACCAGCAAGCTGATTTGAAGGCATGGGTACTTATGCTCCATTGTCATAATCACAGTAGTCGTGTTTGCTAACGGCACTGTCAGCATGGATCAGTGAGGCATCCTACTGAAGCATTGCTTGTGGGAACAGAGGGCCAGGTCCCGAGAGCCTCTGGTCACATTTCCACCAACTGATCCACACATACCTTGTTTCATGTCTGCTTCTCTTTAAAGACACCTTATTTAATGCATATGTCTTACAAATAATTGGTTGTGTACAGTATTTCTTTATAGTAAAACACTAACCAAGAAGAGTTGAACGTTTTCCTTACCCTGGGTGACATGATGCAAATTTCTCTGGCTGTCTTCCTCATATAATGTTGCCCACTCCACTTTTTTTAATTGCTTGTGACCTCTCTTGTGTGGATGCCAAATGGAGTCCACAGATTTAGCTACTTCCTGTAGTTTCGTCACGCACTGTAGACTTTATTTTAGCACTTAGCGGAGCCTCTAGTAGGAATCTGCAGATTTCCTCTTCCTGGATGTACCTTATTGTCAATTCATGAACATTGAACTCATGGCCAATAGCACCATGACTCATGCCTGAAGGCACATCACAGCCTTCTTGGGCTTAGGAACCCTGGATCGCACTTCAGCGCTAGGCTTGGGGGCCACTCTAAACATCTGAATCACCAACAAAACACAAAAGTGTGAAAAATGTGGCACTCAGTAGACTGTAAACAACCGTGAGGTGGACAGTGGTTTACAGTATGAGAGCTGAAGGAAGAAGGCAGAGTGTCTCCTCGTTTGACCTCAGCTGAGAACGTGCACATTGAGTGACTCAGAGTTTTTACTGCTCCATGTGGGTCTGGCCATGACCCTGAAAGCACTGCAAATATTGATTTTGGGGTTACAAATGAATTTTAGCAAGTAGGAAACTTGCAAATATGGAATCTGTGAATAATGAGGGTAGACTGTACCCACTAAGTAAAGAGCTTGATGGCGAGGCTCACTGGTTAGAGAACTGAACCACCTGGCACAGGTGTGGATGGCATGTGGAAGAAGACAGTAAAGTGAGGTCACTTGGGTGTGTGTGTGCATCTGGTCGGCTTACCTTTGGGGGGCCTGGAGGACCAGGTAGGGAAGGAACAGTGTGGCCAGATGGGGGAGCGCCTGACAGCCTCAGTCTTGCCTCCAGACTCGGTTGGAAGCTGCAAGGCAGCCACAGTGGGCTCTCGCATGGGGGGCTTTTGTTGTGCTTGAGAAGTTGGCGAGGCAGTGATGACCAACGCCATGTCCTTACATTAATAGTGGCACCATCTTTGAGAGCTGAGTGTTAGGCACCATGCGTACTGTTCTGTGTAGGGGATGTCATTTACCTTCCTCTTTTGTCTCTATAGTACAGGTAAGGAAACTAGTCTTGGAGCCTGGAGACCATGACTGGGGCCTTTACGTAAACCTTTCTGGTATTGTGGCCTAACCTGGGGGAACGTGAAGGGACACTTCAGCAGACTTAGTAGTCAGCCAGCTGCCAAGAATGAGTCATAGGGAACTCCAAGGTTTTGACCTGAAGAGCCTGAATAACCAGTAGGAAGTTGGAAGAGAGTGGGGAATTAAGCTTTGGGAGAAGGTGGTGGATTTACCTTCCTGAATATTAAATTAGTGACTGGGTACCTCGGTGGGAATTTCATCAGCAAGATTGCAGGGCAGGTGGGAGGTGGGAAGTTGGGAGTCATTGATAGGGAGGTGACAGTTTACTGGAAGAAAGTGCATGGAGAGACTGAGTCAGGGATTATGGATGGAGGGGAGGAGGAAGAGGAGAGTAATTTTAACACGCTTTGTATACCCAGCACTTTTCTAAGTGCTTTATATGCACAAGGGAGGTGCTTTTTTGCAGAAGAGGAAACTGAGGCTTAGAAAAGTAGAGTTCCTCAAGGGGCTTCCCACATCCTCATTTGCTGAGGATCTACTAGGTGCCTGGGCCTGTAGTAGTAGGTCCCTTAGTATATTATCTAGTCCTGACAACCAGGGGGCGAGGTCGTCATCATCATCATCATCATCATCATCATCATCTTATGGAGGGGGTAATAACTGGGCTCAGGAAGGTCATGTTAAACAGGTCCACTTCACGGACGTTGTGAAGAGAGGAACAAAGGTTTAAACCTGCTTCTATCCACCTGGTTCTGGATGCCGCCTGGTGCTTGACACTTAGGAGGTGTCTGTGGCTGCTGAAAAGCCTGAACTACGAGCTGACACATCTTAGGGGGACAGGTTGGAGAATGATTGACTTGTTGGGCTAAAGAGGATTTGGAGCTCATCTGTGCGGGCAGTCCCTGCTTTCTCTGCTCTGGGTAATTCGTTGGGAGGCTCTTATTCAAAGTAATTTGGGGCCCTTTGGAACTTCTTTCCCTCGTGACACTCTGTCCCAGTTCTCCTGGGACTTCAGTGCAACTCCGTCACGCCTCCCTCCTTCCTGGACTTTCTCGTTTCTGCTGAGCCACTTTCCTGCCTGGGTGGCAGCTCTCAGTGTGGGACTCAGGTCAGGAAGTCGGGTCAGTGACGTCCATCCCAGTGGCCCTAATTGTGTTCCCACCGGGTGGCCACAGAGCAGTTCCTGGAAACTACGTCATCCCGGCCGCCCACAGTTAGGACAAGCAGCTGAGTGGCGGGGCACCGGTCACCAAGCAGGGTTCCTGGTGATTTACAGCAGGGAGGGAGAACGGACGGGTAGCTCTCCCTTGCCTGCAAGACCATAGCCTGCCTTGCAGTCTTGGGTGGAGATTCTGGGGAAGAAGTGGCTGTGTTTTGGAAGCCTAGAATCTTGAATCAGGATGGGGTCAGTGTTGAAAGTGGCAGCTTCTGGCCCCGGTCGAAGGTTCCTGATGCAGAGTACGCTTGGAGGCTTCAGTGAGAAGCCCCCCTCACCCCACCCCCGCCTCTGGGGACACTGCATCTTCTGTGTGGCTGGCCCTGCCTCCCAGGCCTCTGCTGGGGCTGGGGCTGGGAGTCTTGCTGATCTTGAGTCTTGAGGTTTTCTCTCCTGGTGGTGCAGTGGGCCACTTGCATTTGCCCCTTCCCGGCCTGGCAGGTGGCAGGAGGCCAGGACTGGAGGACGAATTGTAAGCAGGGTTCCAGCCGGCAGGAGTAAGCTGGAGGTGCTCCCCACCATGAACCTGGTCAGTTGGTAGGTCTGTAAAATTCCCTGTCCCTGTCCCCCTTGCCTCTTACTGAAGCATGGCTGTTTCCTCAGAAGTGCTGCTTGGTGGAGGACATGCTGCTTAAAGTCAGCAGAGGTCGTTGGTCACCATGGGCTGGTGGTTGGAGGGGAAGCTGGGTGTGGAGCCCTGTACTGTCTCTGAAGCCACGAGGCTCCTTGGTGATTTCTTTTTGCCCTCCCCACCCTCCCCATCTGTCTTTCAGTAAAACGATCGTGTTGACATGAGTCGCTCCTTCCCACCAGCATTTCCGGGAGAGGGCGGGCAAGCGGACTGATTTCTCAGTTGAAGAAAATCAGAGTAGCGGATGTATTGTTGCCACCAGTTTTGTCAACACGGGTAGTCCTCTTTATGTTGCTAGGCAACAAGATTTGGTCCCTGGCCAAATGGTGACATTTCTCTTGAGCACTTCCGGCTTTACCTGCCCTCGCAGCCTGACTACATGTTCTTCCCCCTCCGCTTCAGTAAGTGTCTCCTCTTTAGAATCCGAGGGAGCTACTCACACTGAGAAGTGGGGGACCGTTATGACTCAGACTTACCGTCTCTCTGGATGGTCATGCCGTTCTGCTTTAAAAACATTCCTCTAGCTTGGGGTCCTCTGCTTCCAGTGCTGGGGGCTGCTGGGGACCAGCTCGGGGCTTATCACACAGCAGGCGCTTCTCTCCCTGTGTGTGAGGGGCACCACACCCATTACCCCCAGAGGGAAATACCTACAAGTCCAGGTCACAGAGAGTTTTCATTTCTGGTTGGTAGAATGTCCTGGTGGAGTTTAGGCAAAGGTAGGGTCGGAAGACAGAATACAGGCCACCTAGTTAAATTTGAATTTCAGAGTTTTTTTTTTAGTATAACTCTGTCCCATGCAGTATTTGGGACATCCTTAACTTAAAAAAAAAGAAAAAAAGAAAAAAGTTTGTTTATCAGAAATTCAAATTTAATGATGAGTCCTGTATTTTTGTCTGCTAAATCTGGTACCCCTACAAAGGAGGGCGTGGTATTGAGTCATCAGCCTGATGGAGAAAGTGGTTTTGGAGTTGGCTGTCCCTTCTCAGGGTTCTGAGTTCATAGCATGTGGGGCTGTGGGGGATTCTGGTCCCTGCTTTAGCGGGTAGCCTCGGGCAGATACAAGTGAAAGCATCCATGGGAATGTTCATGCCCACACGACTATCCTGGGTTCTCCCGAGTGTGGATTTTTAGGAAGAAATGGGGTTTGTAACATAAGTGGCCAAGTCTAAGTCTTTTATCTGTTTACCCCTAACCCTCATTAGCTTGATTGCTGTGAGAGTTAATTGGCCTCAGACAGAATTCTGGAGGACTCCATGAGAGGCCACATCAACTGGGCCTCTTCTAAAGAATCTTCCAGAATGTGGGCTCCTCAGCTGTTCTTTCCACTGACTTCTCCAGACACTGCCTGGAGTCTCCCTCTTTCTGGTTTTTTTCTTTTCCCCATTCTGGAGTGCCTTTCTCAGTGCAGTCACTGTGTGTGTGTGTTTATTCATTTTTCCATTTGAAACGTTCCTAGGCACTAGAGAGCTTCTATTCTCTAGTTGGAAAGAGCGGTTCTTTGCTTCAGTGTAGGTCATGCTCAGCTTTGTTTCATTCAGAAGAAGTGCTTGAAATGGAAGGAAGAAAAAGAACCATTTGCTCATCAATTCGTATCCCACCTCAAGTGCATTCCCAACCCTTTGGCAAAGCACCGTGCTGCAGAGAGGTGCTGGGCCTCTTTTTATTTCTATACTAAAGGTTTTGGTGTGTCGAAATCTTCTAAGATTCTCTTGTTCTTTGAATTTAAGTCTCTTGATCTCAGGTTCAGGCCAACTGAGTGTAAGTTCTTTTGATACAGAGGAGACTGGGTGGTCTGTTTTCACACTGACCTGGGCACTCCACCAAGGTGGTCGGAGGGATCTGTAGTGGGCTCTTCGGAGAGTTGTTGGAAGGAAATTACGGAGTATAATGCACCGTAGTAGTTGATGGATGTTCCTCCTCTGTCTGGCCCCATCCCCACACTCAAGGCCATAAGAAAATAGACAAGTGAAGCTTTACAGCCTGAAATTCTGAAATTCACATTGCCTTGTGCACGAAATAACGGCCTCGTCTTGTATCAGTGAGGAATTGCATTCGGTTGCAAGTGACAGAGGACTCAAAACCAGTGGTCTAAACGGGCCAGGATACCTTTCCTCACCTAAAAGACCTGAATTAGGCAGTCGTGGTTGGTAATGTGACTCCAGGGTCATCTGAGAACCAGTGCCCTGTCCCTGCTTTATCCTAATATGTGTCCCATCCTCAAAGTCACTGCTTGGCCCAAGATAGCTCCAGGAGCTCCAGCCATCACATCTATGTGTCAAGAAAAGAGGGAGGGGAAGGGACATGTGCCCCTTCTATTTTAACGGGCCTACTTGGAAGTCCCAGACAACACAGGGCTCGTTTCATTGCCAGAACCTACCCACGTAGTCATGGGTAGCTGCGAGGGAGCCTTGGCTTGGGAATTTTTGATTGCCAGAGTTGTTTCTAAGGATAAAGGGAGGCAGCTAGGCAGCTCTGCCACATCTGTATTATGGTTTATCTGTCTTCTCGAAAGGATCTGGGTGGGAAAGAGTTAGAGGTGGGCATATGTACCCACTGAGCAGGCATAGGACTTCTTGGAGTAGAGAAACACAGTAAACCCCGTATGATTTGCTACATTGCTTCTCTCTATGGGGTACAGAAAACTTCTTTTCCCGTGTGTTGGAGAGCTATGAGGAAATACTGGCTTCCCATAAAGGTGTAAGGGTGTGTGTGTGTGTGTGTGTGTTTCACCACAGAATCCATTCCCACTTTCTTTTAACAAGTGATCATTAAAAGACTTCATTTTCCATTTGTTTGGTGCAAGCCCTCGTGTTTCCTGGACGATGGAAATAGCCTTTCAGTTGGTATTCCTGTCTTCTCGTGCCCCCTCCCTCCCTCTCCTCTTTGCCTCCCAGCCAAATCTGCTAAAGTCAGTTTTACTCATAGTTGTACGCAAAAACTTTACTGCATGCGATGGCTAATTTTATGGCTCAGTTTGCCTGGGCCGCATGCCCAGGTTTGTGGTCAAACATTATTTTGAATGTTTCTGTGAGGCTGTTTATTGGATGAGATTCCCATTTAAATTGGTGGATTCTAGTAAAATAGATTGCCCTCCATAATGGGGAGGGGGGCTCATCCAATTTCTTCAAGGCCTGACTAGAACAAAAGACTGACGTCCCCCTGAGAGGAGGGAATTGTGCAGCAGACAGCCTTTGAACTTGAGCTGCACCATGGGCTCTTTCTTCTCTGGGTCTCCAACCTGCTGACCCACCCTGCAGATTTTGGAGTTGCCAACCTCTATAATCATGTGAGCTGATTTCTTGAAATAAATCTCTCTATATACACGGTCTGGCAGAAGTAACGTGAGACCCTGTACGTGTATGTCTTGCATGAGCTGGACAGCTTTTGAACATTTCACCTAAAATGTCACCTAAGGTGTGCTTGAGTATGATTTTGTTACGTTACAGAAGTACATGCTTATGATTTTGTAATAAAAGGTTTGCTATAAAGTACCAGCTCATAGAAAAGGGGGCATTATTTGTGCTGGCCCCTGTATATGCATCCTGCTGGTTCTGTTTTTCTGGAGAACTCTGAACAGTTCAGCACCTCTGTCTCTAGTGTCAAGCACAGTCCGGCCCTGGCCCTCTCATCCTTTGGCATCTGTACTTTTCTGTGCTGAGCCCCAGTGTGTGCTCTCCCCCTGTCCCTGCCGTACTCCAAATTACCAGGTACATCTTGCCAGGTACACTTCTGTGTACATCATGGAATGTTTTGCATCTTGAACATTCTGTTCTCTGTGATGTTTTCCTCCCCAGACCGACTTGCTCTGTGATGTTCAGAAGAACTGTAGCCATCTCAGCACAAGTTATTAATAAATATAAATTAATACAATTAAATAACACTAAAAGATCCATTATTCAGTGTCACCAGCCACATTTCAAATGCTCAGTAGCCACATGTGGCTGATGGTGACTATTTTAGGACAGCGCACACAGAGAACATTTCCATCATTGCAGAAGGTTCTGTTGGACAGCACTACTTAGCTTTTACCCTTGGCCTGATTAAAGTGAAGGCGCAGGTTAGTGTCACTGCTACAGACTCTGTCTGCAGTTCCTTTCCCTCACCAAGCTTTCCCTTGGCCTTGCTGCTTTGAGAGTTTGGGAAAAGTTATGGATGTCATCATCTAAGAACACATGCATATGTGCACGGGTGCATAAATTATGGACACGATTTCAGGGTATTCCTCAGCTCTCCTTAAAGGTCATTTATGTCCTGTAGGTTAATAACCACAAGCTAATAACTACATAATGCTTGCTCACATAACAGCTGACACTTGTTCTAAGCACTTGCGCTGTGTTAAGAGTTATTCCTGAAAGCAACCCCATCAGGTAGCAGCTGTTGTTATCTACATTTTGCAGATGAGGAAACTGAGGCACAGAGAAGTAAAATAAAGTGCTTGAGTCACCCTGCTAGAGAGTGACTTGGCCAGGAGTTGATCTAGGCACCCTAAGTCCGTGTTCTAACCTCTTCACCTGGGCTAAGGACCCCACACGGAAATCTGAGCTCCTTGAGGACAGAAATGGTCTCTTATCCTTTGCAAGTCTTCATCTGCATGATGCCTAGTAAAGGTGAAATGAATGCTTGGAGAAAGGCATGCTTGGAATTAAGAGCATTACACAGAGGCTTAAGGCATAACTATCTCAGCCCTGGGATATTTGGATTCTTCCATGTGGCTATCGTATCTTTTTCTTTCTTGGTTCCATTGGCTGAAGTTTGTTCCTGCCCCTTAGAGCTAGGAGAGGCGCCGAGTTCTCAGACCTACTTTGCTTGGCAATATCAGATGGAAAGAAGGGAGAGCCTGTGCCAGCTCTTGCCAACCTTGGCTTCTGAGGCTGCGGGCCCAGCTGCTGCCCTGGCCCTGTTACGTGGCCATTCCTGTATTTTTCAGAGACCCCTTGGTGGCTTGAAGTGATCCGAGGGGCCCCTGGATGTGTGTGCTCTTGGGGAGCCCTGTTACTTTTTCTGACAGCCTGCTCTAGCCAGTGCCTGCTGGCTTCAGCCATGTAGACATTTTTGCACTTAATTGCAACAGACCCTTGGCTTTTTTGAGTCCTGTGCCAGGCAGGGAGATATGCTGTGCTAACTCTTACTTATATTGAGCCTTCATTTTTATCTGCACTCCCCTGACCTTGAATCTTTTGGAGATCTTCTTGCATGTAGTAGTTAAAATTAAGCCAAGTCATGTTGACCTAGAGACCAAAGATGAGTTGGAGAAGGGGACCGGGGGAGGGGTGGGATGACATTTCAGTGGACTGGTTGTTCCTCTGGCTGCACTTAAGTGTCCTGGTCAATGAGTGACCCAGGGAAGTCTGAAACCAGGAGAAGTTGGAAGTGGGCAGCCAAGGCCCCTGGCTGACGAAGGGCTTTGGGGTAGCATCTGTTTCCAAGTGCAGATTTCTCACCATTCTGGTGGTGTGGACCAGATGTACAAAACATGGTGACTGTCTTCAGTGTTGCCAAGAAGACCAAATGAGTAGTAAAAGAATTCAAGAGACATGTCGTCGGTATGTCCTTACGTTGAGCAGTTTTCAGTGTTTTTCCACTTACGCTTGACAAACTGCTGAAAGAATTACTCAGTCCTGTGAATTCAGAGATGGTAAAATTTTACCCAGGAATGAGTTTCCCCAAGACCCACTGACACCTGAGATATGTGTCATTCAGCTTGGAGGAGGTGAGGGCGAGTGGACGGGGAGAATAGTTCAGATATTGAGAGAATGGCACTCACACCGTATGATCTAGTGCATAGCATTAGGTCATTGTTCAGATGATGTAAACAGGCATGTCTGAGGGAAGAAAACATTGACGAGGTGCATTAAAATGACAGACCACAGGGAGTTGTTTGTGGCTTATCATTTGTGTTCTAGCTGTATTTTAATTGAACACACATTTCTTCAGCATCTGCAGTACACTGGCCACTAAGCTGGGGTTTGGGAATGAAACAATTTGGTAGCCTACAGTCCCTGCTCTTACAAGGCTCCCAAAATCACTAGGGGTGATGCTGCTTTAAAAAGATCATAGAAGCTTCCTGAGCTATGCAGAAAGGAGGGGCTCTGGGTACTGGACCTTTTTTTTTTTTTTTTTTTTTTTTTTTTGCTGTAGCACCAACTTAGAAGGTCCTGAGTCTGGGGGACTGACCAGGTGTCTCTTGTCATGTTGGTGACCCTGGGGTTGAGTAATCTGACCATTCCCTCTCCTCTCTGATCTCCTTACACCCTCTTTATGGGTCTCTCCCAGCCTTACAGGCCAAGCGTAGACAGATGTGAGAACCCTCTTCCCAACCATCCTTTCCAAGTTGCAGAGTGAGCTGGTATTAACTGAAGTTGTCTAGATTGGGGATGGTTGGGTGACAGCCCGGAGGAAGTGATGTCAAGCGAGTTGTGCGAGGCGCTGGCTGGCGGGAGGCTAGTATACGGAAGCGTGCTCATTGAGAAGCTGCTTTTGTGTGTGGATCCCAGCCTGGCAGGGAAGGGGCACTACCCTCTTCATTATTCCTCCTGAGTATTGCTTGTCTCAGAGACAGGAGGCCTGTTAATGACTTTGAACCCATGTGTTTCAGTCGTATTAGAAAGCAGTCTCCAAATGGAGACCAGCAGAGCACAGGATTCACTCGGGAAAGTTTGGCATGTGGCATGCCCAGCCGAGTGGGCAGGTGGTGAGGACGGATGCATGATCCTGCTGCCCCTTTTCTCTGAATCGAGGGAGTTAGCCTCCCTGTGACATGCATAATGCTGTATTTCGCTGACACTGGTTGTCTTCATAACCTTAGAATAGTTTCTTATTGGTCTGAGTAATTTGAAGGTCTTGGGGTCATTATTGTTTGGGGAATGGGGGGTGGCTCGTGACCCGGACTGTATTAATTATTCCTCCTGTGTCAGCAGAGCATGGTCAGGGCTTGCCTTGGCAAAGGGGCGTATAGGAGCCTGGCATGGAGAAGAGGACAAAAGTACCTGGGAAAGTTGCTTTGGATGGGGACATGTGTTCATCTCTGTGCTGGGTGTTGTGGGTGATAAAAGTATGAGACCAGGTCCAAAGCTTTTACAAATCGTCCAGGTGAGAACTGATGCTAGAAAACACCTGCCGAGGCTTCCTAGGAGCCCATGTGTCCCTCGGTGCGGAGCTGGCGGCGGCGGGCGGGGGAAGAGGTCGGACAGGGCTTGTCAAGGCTTTGGATGCTCTACATAGAGAGTGCCCTGGGCACAGGGCTCGCAAAGTGGGTGTGCACAAAGTGGGTGTTGTGGGGAACATTCATTGAACTGAGGCTTCCCAGTGGGTTCTGTGGATTCTAATCAGGATCTAGAGAATTAGTCCTTAAGCATCATCATTGGAAGAGTGGAAAAATACAGGGCCCTGTGTTGGTGCTGTTTCTGTCCAGGCCTTGTGACCTCGTGCCAGTTCCTGAACCCCAGTTTCTTTGAGTGTATGGCGGGTACAACAGTTCTTGCCAGCAGGACTATAGGCTCAGTTCTGTGGGTGGGTCACTGGTACATGGGGGGGATTTAATGAACACTCTCACCTGCTTCCCTTTGCCCTCCTTCCCTCATGGAAGTGGGGTGCAGGGAGGGGCAGGGTGCCTGCGGTTTGGTTTCTGCCCTGGAATGTGCTCTGGGGTGATCATGTGCTTTGCCATTGTAAGTGGGTGTATTTTTTTTTCTTTGTCTCTCTCTGGATCAGGGACAGAGAGAGATCTGAGGGCTTTGGGGAAGCTAAATATAAGGTGATGGAAAGAGAACTCACATTAGGTGGTGAACTTATTATACAACAAGTTGACAATGCACTGTAGAATTGTATGCCTGAAACCTATGTAATCCTTGCTAACAGATGTCACCCCAATAAGTCTGACAATAAAAATGAAAAAAAAAAAATAAATCATAGCAGAAGAGATGAGATTAGAGATGAGAACTTCTGGACAGCTGGATTGGTTTAACAGGAGTTTGGAGGCCAGTGTTGCACCCCCACATTTTGGATGCATCTTATTTACAGATTGCATGTGGTTGAGATGGGCTTGGAGGGATGGGGGCCCTGCCAGTCTTGTAAACCTGTCTCCTGCTTGGCTAACATTTTGACTCTTTGCTTCCCCTCCGTGGCAGTCCTATAGGTATTTTTGTTTTGTTTATTTATTCATTGAGTTTATATTTTTCCTTTAGTGATGGCCACCTTTGACAAATATTTGGTCTCCCTAATCTTTTAGTGAGTAGCATTTTCTTGAGTTTTGTGATTGTGTGGCAGGTAGATAGCAAAAGTGATAACTTATGAACCAAAGGCTGCGGAAACATTTCTTCTCCACTTTTCTTGATGGACTGTTTCAAGTGCACACCAAAGTCGAGAGCATAACCAGTGAAGCGTACTCATCACCAGAGTTAGCAGTTAACATTTTGGAAATCATGTTTTATCTACCCTCACCCTGTTTTTTCTTTTTTTAAAGCTGCTCCCTCATACAGTATCACTTCATTCCTTAATATATATTTACCTCTAACAGATAAAAACCTCTAAAAGTTCATATTTTTACACCTAATAAAATTACTAGTTCATTTATTATCATTTAGTAACCAGTCTTTTTTCAGATGTCTCCAACTATTTTAAAAAAATGTGTTTTCTTATTATTGGTTTAAAGCATTTGATTGGAAACAGCTGTTCTGTTTTGATTTGATCTCCCCTTATCCCTCATATTATGCTATTGCTCAACCCAGTGACATGGCTTTGAGTTTAAGGAAAGATCTCTATGGTAGATAAATAGCAAAGTGATAGCTGATTAAGTAGTGCATCAATAAAACTTTTATTATGGAAAATTTGTAAACCCATACAACAATAAAGATGACAGCAAAAGCAACATAGCCCAGTGGTTAACTCGCTGGCTGATGGACTGTGTACTGTTTGCACATGTTGATGCCGGACACTGCTTTCTAGGACATGGCCTTGTGAGTCCTGCTGGAATTATGTATCTTGTCATGAGAGCTGGGGCTCCCTGAGAGTTAGCAGAGGTCTTGGCATTGAGAAATCCAGTGACTTGTTCAAGGTTGTAGACCCAAGACAGTGGTCATTGTTGATGCCAGGAATGTACTCAGTTCTTCAGATCCAGTGCACTACACACAGTGGCCAGTTGTCCTGGTCAATCAAGGCCAGTTCCGTGCAGAGCACTGGAATGTGTCGTTTGTTGACACTATGGTATTTTAAGAGCTGGGGTCTTTGCGGGTTGGAGAGTTGTCAGAAGGCCTGGTGGTCCATTTGGTCCCGTGGGACCATCTCTCTGGAGAGCGGTCCCTGGAAATGCTGGTAGCTCTGCTCACAATCCTCAGGTGGAGAGAGGGTTCTGCCTCCAGAGGTAGCACCAGGGGTGAGGGCCAACCGGCCACCTGGCCCCTCCCCTGGGAAGTAGGAGATGAGAGGAGGGCATCTGATACCTTCGGGTCCTTGACTACCTGCTGTGACCCAGGGAAGGGAGATGCTGTTGCCAGTTCTGGCATCCTGAGTCTTCATACCCCCACCTCTCTACTCCTGTGTTCTGTCCTTGTGGGAAACCAGCAGCTACTCATCAGCTTGAAGGACTGTCATGAGACCTAATTACAGAGCATGTGGGTTCTTCCCACACGCAGCATTCTACCTCTCCCCTGCCCTTGCATGAAACAGCAGCACTCTGCTTCCTCAAAGTGCCTGGCGATGATCAGGCCACCTGTTGTGGCCAGGTTTGCACTGTGCATCTCAGAGAAGAACTAGGGTGGCTGGTGTGTGTGTGTGTGTGTCTGACCTTGAGACTGGATGTGTGTGTGTGTGTGTGTCTGTCTGTCTGACCTTGAGACTGGGAGACTGATGCTGCCTATGTCCTGGGAATGACAGAGTGGGGGAGCTGAGGCAGAGGCAGAAAGAAAGGTAAGGGGACCATTCTGTAAGGAGGGTACAGCCCTGCTGACCTGGGACGGAGTATGCAGTGTGTGTCAAGAGGCAGAGAGCGGGAGGAGCCTGGGGCTGGGGAAGAGGTGTGGCTAGCAGGGCGTAAGAGAAAGGGGCCTTGTGTGGGATGGGTGGGTACCCAGACATGTCTCTTTGAGCAGCCATTTGACTTGTTAGGTTCTAGAATTTTCATCTAGAAAAGAAAATGATTGGTCTACATCATTTCCATCTCTTTGTGCCCAAGGATTCTGGGATTTGATTCTGTGGGTCTGAGTGTGGTGGTGGCTCCCAGGTGTCGTGGGGTCATGTGGGCCTTGACCTTGGCGCCCCCCTCTCCCACTGCTCTCCCTGCTTCAGGCCTCCGCCTCAAACCTGGCCCCAGGGTCTTGCCAGTTTGTAGTTCTCCAGCGGGTGGAATGCTGCCCAGCCAGCACGCATGCGTGAGAGCGAGAGGAAGCCCAAGGAGGAATGTGGGTGTTGCCCTTCTGGGTGGGGTGGGAAAAGGCTGGGCATCTGTTGTGCCCCTGCAGCAGTAGGAAGGATTCGGCCTGGGCGCCCCTTGGGATGTGCCGTTCCAAGGCACCACTGTGTGTGGCTGGCAGGCTCGTAAGCCTGCGGTACTTACGACTGGGGTAGGAGTGTGTGCAGGGGTCCCAGACGCAAGCTGGCTGACCAACCTTGACCTGCTGGTTTGGGCTAAGTAGCCCCCTGTCCTGGGGAAGTGCGAGGCCCGGGACCTCCTCTTCCCAGCAGCTTTTGGCAGGTTCTATGGGACACAAATGGTGCCGGCCGCGGCAGAGGGCCACATGGCATGTGGGTGGGACGAGAAGCCCTTTGGTGTGGTTTGGATGTGCATGCTTGTGTCCAGGGGTGAGTTGCAGGCTGATGCCGGGCACAGAAGAGCAGCAAAGATGGACTCAGTCCTGGAGGAGCCTTCCCTGAAGCCCCCAACTGAAACCCTTGAGTCAGACCCACCTGTGGTCAGGCTCAGGCCTTGGATGACTGTGGGGAGAGGGGATGGTCCTGCTGGAAACCAGGTCACATCACCCTTCTGGGTGGCAGGGCCTTCCCCACACCCAAGGTTTCACCGCAGGGACACTCAGGGTTCCTTTATTATGGGTTTTTAAATGTACGATTATAGTATACAGCAGGAATGATGCTGCCGTTGTGACTGAACACAGCCCAGAGATTATGGGTGACAGCTGTGCCCTTGGACCAGCCTTCATTTTGGTGTTTGCATGGTATCTAGGCCAGCCATGTCCAGAACTTTCTATGATGGCGGAAATATTCTGTATCTGCACCATCCAGTACGGGAGCGAGGAGCTACATTTCAAGGCCGCTGAGCACTTAACTGAGAAACTGAAATTTTAATGAATTTCATTGTAATTAAGTTAAAGAGCCACACGTAGCTAGTGGCGCCTGCATTAGACAGCACAATTGTAGGTCATTGCCCATGATCACAGGGATATTTTTTCCTTTTTAAAATTATAGAAATTCAAATATACACAAACATAGTCTGTGTCCAGCTTCTGCGATTATTCCCCCATGACCAATGTCACTTCCTCTCTACCTTTTCACTTCTAGCTGTTATTATTTGGATGCAGATAATAGCTTTTCAATATTTTTCTTTAAACAGCTCCTCTTGAACCTCAGGACAGAGCAAAGCTATTTGACCTTGACATTTTCCCCCCTAACCCCTTGAGGCTCTTCCAGCATTATAGTGTGATTAAAGAGCTTTGTGACCTGGCTACTACGACAACAGGAAGCCCTTCCTTACATCTGTTAAGACTGCTCAGTTTCTCCTCTTTCTCTGATAAATATGGGGGCTGTCTGGAAAGTACCCAGCCACGTACTGTGAAAAACAGAGGCATTTATGGCTGGATTTTTTTCCCAGACAGCCCTCATATATACTATGGATCTTTTATTTGCTATTGTATGTGATTTTTCTTTCTTTTTTTTCTTTTAAGAGAGAAGGAGGGAGGGATAGACAGGGTCCGGGGAGACAGGATGGGAGGGAGAGAGAGAGGAGAGAGGGGGACAGAAGAGAGGAAGAAAAGGGGGAAGAGAGAGAGGGAGAGGGAAAAAGAGGAAGAGAGGGTGACAGAGAGGGGGAACGAGCATGTCATTTAACATGTTCTATATTATAGTTTCATGTTGACTGCTAATGCCTCCAGCTGTTCATGGTAACTTTTGAGAGTGAGTAGGGATGTGGGTAAAAACTGATGTCCCATATGTTCAACAAATTTTTCGATTTGTAAAAACTTGATCCAGGAAAATTGAGTTTCATGGGAATAATGAAAAACTCCATAGCACAAGCTGTAATTAGTAAAGTTTGATGTGGATAAAACTGTTCAGTGGCTCAAATTAATTTGAAATAGAAAACTTATTCTAATGACGTTAATTTTGACTAATTAAAAACTTAAAAAATTAGGGGAGTTCCCTGGTGGTGTAGCGGCTTAAGGCTTCGGTGCTGGCGCTGTCAGTGCTGCGGCCTGGGTTCAATTCCCAGCCAGGGAGCTACCCACATAGCAAAAAAACAAAAAAACAAAAACTTAAAAAATTAGGAACACTGGGTATGAAAAAATGATCAAGAAATCTAAATGGGCTTAATGGAATTCTCTCTAGAAAATACTCTCTGATTGAAATGTTTGGATCCAAAACATTCTCGGGGACACAATGGCCCACCTCTGTCTCTGGCCACTCTTTCATTAATGTCACACAGCAGTCTGAAAGAGGCAGGGAAGGATAGGTAGTTTTCAGAATTGAGAGGCTGGGGCTCTCTGACAGCTGCAGACCCCCTAGGATTGCTCAGAATACAGACAGCAAACTGCAGCTTGATTACAACTGAGAGCAGACCCCCAGTCTGTGGTCTACTTCAATGTTCCTCCTGGACATCCCGCCCGCAGGGAGGCCAGCAGGGGTTTCCATCATGCTTTCCGAGGTGTTGGATCTTCCTTGGACGGCTTGGAAACAATCGGGCACCTTGCCTCATGATCTGCTAGCTGGGGGAAGGGTCCTTTCTAGCTGCACATACCATATTCACCATAAAGAGGCAAGGAAAAAACTGTATCAAGTTAAAAAAAATGCACCAGAAAAGCCAGGGTGGTGGCTCCCCAGTGGGGCCTGCCCAGTGCAGCAGGGATGCTGTCCTGACCCCTGGGAGGTAGGGCCGTCCCAGCCAGAGCACTAGCTGTGGCGGGTGGAGCCAGGCCTCTGGCATTTCCGAGGGTACTTCCCCTTCCTCAGTGCTCCACTGTGCCCCACCCTTGGTAGCTGTGTGATCTTGGTCAAGTATATGAGGGCTGTTTGGAAACTATCCAGCCATGTAATATGAAAAATAGAGGCATTTATGGCTGGATTTTTTTTCCCCGGTCAGCCCTCGTATAACCTTTCTGAGCCTTGGTCTCCTTTATAAAGTAGGGTTGATAAGTGGACTGACCTCTTAGGGTAATTTTGAATTTTAGATGAGGCTCAGAACACCTTATATACATGGTATCCCTCAGAATAAATGTGCAAACAGTAGCTGCTATGATTTGCTTCATAATCACCTGTATCCACATTTAAGGGTCTGTTAGTAGGCACGTACTGGGTTAGTCTCGTCTTGCGGGCTCTCTCTGGGACTTGGAGCGACCCCAGCTAGATAGAGTATGGCTTTAGGCAGCCAAGTGACGAGACCCCTTCTCCTTTTCAGTTTTGGCAGCTAACTGGCTAGTGTGTTAGTGACAACCTCTATGAGGCTTTGTGACACCTGCACAAGTCACAGGTGGGAGGCAGCAATCCTGCACACAGTTTGAGCTCTCACCTTGTCTTTGGCTCCTTAGCAGTGACTCTCACTGTGCATTAATAATGGGTAGACTGTCCACTTGTCCAGTGATTACGTCATTGCCACAGTTACCCGTGTGGTAGAGCAGGAATAACCTCACGGGGGAGGGAGTCAGGGGCGCTGGTTTCCTGGCTCTGGCCAGCCACCACATAACTGTGTGACATTCAGCAAGTTGCCTGACTTCTCTGGGCCTTCCTTTGAAAAACAGAAGAATGGAAGTAGAGGGCCTGTAAACCTCCTATGTTGAACCTTTGTTGTAACCAATGCAAATTCCAGCTGTTCCTGTTCTTTCCTGAGACCGATTACGGGGTGTAGTGGAAGGTCACGTCAGATGGCCAAGGCTGCAGGCCCTCTCTACCCACCACCCTGCACCAACACCCCCTGTGATGACACTGCAACACCCACGTGTTTCTGAGTGCTTCACAGTCACAGCTGGCCTGGCCCAGTGTCTATGGAAGGTCACTTATCACATTCATTCATGAGCAGCCTCTTAAAATTCTCTCCGTAGAGCTGTTTCCATGAAAGCCATTAGTGTCCATGAGTCATGAAGATATTTGAAATGTTTCCTGGGTTGCAGCTCAAATCCAACTCTGCTCACACTTTCCTCTTTGGAATTGTTGTAAGCAGAGCGTCAGCTCTTTGGTGTGCTAGCTGGGTGTCTCTGCTGCGATTGAACTAACAGCTGGGGAGCTGTGCGTGTCAGGCCCTTAATGTGTCACTACTAGGGCCTGGGCCCCTCGCTGGAGTTCGAAGATAAAGCTTGATTGGCTGTGCCAAAGATCTAGGCATCACCTTTCATATGATGGTGAAAACCAGCTCGTTTTGGGGACTGGTAAGTTGGCTTCTGACAAGGTCATATGTCCTATTATGACACTGGGAAGTGGTCTCAGAGCTAAGCCCTCCTCACGTGGTTGTGGGTAGAGACTCTTGGGTACCACCTGAGTTTCCTTAGCCTCGCCTGGTGCTTGAGCCCCTTCCTTTGAGGAATCTTCCCTAGGAAACCTTTGACGAATCCCTCTCTTCCTTACATTCCCATACCTCTTTACACCTCTGTCACTTGTCACCATCTGTCTTGTGTCAGAGTTTCTAATGCACATGTCTGTTTCCCTGACTAAACTGGAACCAGGGTGGGCCTGGAGCAGAGAGCTGTGCTGGTGAGAGTGCCTTGTGCTGTCTCGTCACTCGTCAGTGAGTCCGTCAGTTCTGTCCCTACTATACATACAGCTGAGGGACCCGCGTGAGTGTGTGGTCCTAGGGCCCATAGTTGGTCCACAGCAGGCTGGTTCCTGGGCCGCTGGTTGAAGCTTTAACCTGGCGTTCATTCAAGCCCCCCCAACTCTTGATTCCTTTTTGAAATCCCAGTCTTCGTCAAGTCTCTTACAGATACTGTGCTCCTCCCATCGGTCCCACATTTTCAAATCATCCCCGTCTTCAGTCCTCAGTTCAGGATCAGCCTCCTTTAAGGAGCGTCCGCAGTCCCTCCTACTGGACGTAACTTCTCCTTCACACCCCCTTACTGTATACCCCACTTACTGTATACCCCCTTACTGTACACCCCCCTTACCGTGTACCCCCTTACTGTACA